>RJWM01005311.1:81748-93518 GCA_004363535.1 Dasyprocta punctata | reverse complement strand
GCAAGTGCGAGGTCATAAGTTAGATCCCCGCTGCCAAAAAAAAAAAAAAAAAAAAAAGAAACAAGAAAGAGAGAGAAAAGCAAAAACAACAACAACAACAACAACAACAACAACAAACCCAACCTGTGATGAAGACACAAAATGAAAGCATCCTTAAGGTCCTATTTATATAGCAGTCTGAATTCAGCTAGTGAGCTCTCCCCGCAACCCCATGTCGCAATGGGGAAGCTTTGACCCGGACTGGGGAGCCAGCAGAACCCCCTGGGCCTGACTCTGTCCAGTTCCCGCCCTCCTCAGAGTATCACCATGATCACTCACTTCCCTTTTCCTTCTCAAGCCACAGCACGCTGTCTGCTAGTGGAGACTCAGAGCTGGTCCCCCTCTAAGACCTGCCTGCCTGCCCGCCTGCCCGGGAGAGGCGAGGCTTGCTGACCCTGACACCCTCTGAGCTGCCTCCCTGCTGCAGGCTGCACTCTGGTCCTGGCTTTGGCTTTTGTCTTAAGGTCTGACCCCCATGGTTATTTGAGGAGAGGGGAGTGCCGTGTGATTTGCTTAGCATCCGGTTTTCTGCCAATTTCTGCCAGGGGCCCACAAATCAAGCAGACAGATTCCAAGGGGTAAAATTGCTGGATAGTATGATGAGGCTATTTAGATTTGTACCAGGCTGCCAAAATGTCTTCTTGTAAAGTGGCTTCATCGTTTTGTGGTCTCCCCACCAGTGATCAGTTTTTGCTTTGCATCCTTGCTCACATTTGACATTGTCAACATTTTGGATGTCAGCCATCCTTGTCAGTGTAGAGTAGTATCTCATTTTAACATGTGTTTTCCCAAAGATGAGTTACACTGATCACCTTTTCACATGCTTATATACCACTTACTTATTTCCTTCGGCAAGTGTTCTGCTTATTCTAGCTTTTGCTCATTTTTAAACTGGATTGTTTGAGTTTCTGTCATTTCAAGTGTTCTTTGTCTGACTAGAAGCCCTGTATCAGATCTTTGATTTGCAAATATTTTCTCCCAGTCTGAGATTTGTCTTTGGCATATGGATCTTTAAAAAGTTCTTTGGATGATTCTGAAACTCTGGTTCAGATCTCCAGATCTGCTTGAGATAGAAAGGGCAGGTCACTTACCTCTTCTCCAGCTAGGCTCTCCTCTCTTTCTGTTTCTTGCTGCTGAGTCTCTCTGAGTCCTGACCGCCTCGTCTATAACATAGGAGTATTAAGTTACCTGCCTGCGAGCAGGTGCTTTTCAATGTTCGGTTCTGTGATGCTGTTACCACCTGAGCTTTTCAAACCTTCCTGGAATGCTACCAGTATACAGTTAGATCTTCTTACCTTTCTAATTGCTTTCACAAAGGAAAAGAACTACATGATCCAGACACTGAGAGTATTTAATTCCCTTGTGGAATTTTGTTACTCCCTCTGCCTAAAAGATCAGTGGTTATTACAAGAACTTTTTTTTTTTTTTTTTTTTGCAGCACCGGGGATTGAACTCACAACCTTGTGCCTACCTGACAGGCGCATAAGCCACTGAGCCAAACCCCCAGCCCTAAAGATCAGTGGTTATGATGGCACACCAGAGCGAAATAAATCTGTCAGTAATTTTAAAAATCACATTAGAACAAGAGTCCACTGGCTCATGTCTCAGAGGCGCTGTTTGTGGCAGTGACCTTTGTGTTCACTGTGTGTTGCAAACTTTGTACATATGTCAGCGGGTGAGGAACAGTGTGGCCCTTTAGAATTTCTCTACCTCCTTCCATCGTCGATAAGCTTTTTTCTATGGAAATTGTTTTTCTTCCTGCAGTAAGTCCCCTGAGGGACAAAACAGGAAATCTACTGTAAGATATTATGAAGGCTTGTCTCATAAAGAAAAAGGGTGCAGTATTTTGAAGATGATCTATAGATGGGTAATTTTAAAAAGATACTAGTAATACCTTATTTCTAACAATAGCGAAAGCACAGTAATGCTTGCTAAAATTTCCTGACAAAATTGAACTTTCAGAGGCTTTTCTCCTACTCTGTAATGATACTAGGTTTAGAGTGTGAAGTCCCGTTTCAGCCTCAATTTACGTAATGTGTTATGGACTCACTCAAACTTCATAGTGAAAATCACAGTTGCCCATTTAGTTTCTGTTTCTATCTTTACCATTATGCCCATGTTGTGTTCATGATTTTATGGGAGTAGCATAGCAAAGACTCTGGATTCAGAAGAGAGGTGTTTGTTTTGCTTTGTTTGTGATACCGGGGATTGATCCCAGAGTCTTGTATGTGCTAGCACCCCCTTGCTGAACTACATCCCTACCTTTTCCAATTTTATTTTGAGACAGGCTCTTGCTAAGTAGCACAGGCTGGTCTTAAAGTTGTTATCTTCCTGCTTCAGCTTCCCAGAGTACTGGGATTACAGGCCTGTGCCACTATGCCCAGTTTCGAAAAAGATTTTTAGTTTGATCACTTACTACCTGAGAGACTTTCAAAAGGTTCCTTCTTCACCTCCTGAGGCTTTGTTTCCTCACGTGCACCATCTCAGCTCAGGCTGCTATGACCAGTATGCAGACTGGTGGTTAAACAATGGCGTGGTGACGCACACCTTTAATCCCAGTACTCGGAGGCTGAGGTAGGAAGAGCATTGTGAGTTCGAGGCCGGCTTGGGCTACAATGCGAGCACAAGGCTGGCCTGAGCTACATAGTACGACCCTGCCTCAAAAAAACTAGGGCTGGGAGTTTGGCTCAGTAGCTTAAGTGCCTGTCTGGCAGGCGTGAGGTTGTGAGTTCAATCCCCGGTGCTGTAAAAAAAAAAATTAATAACAAAAATAATAATAATAAAAAACGACAGTGCTTCTCTCACAGCTCTGGAGCTGGGAGGTACAGGGTCTGCGTGCTGCTGGATTTGGAGTCAGGTGCGGTTGCTTTCTGGTTTGCAGATGGCGGTGGGGAGAGGAAGCCAGCTGAAGGACACACAGCGGGTCACGAGGGCTGTCCTCCTCTCCTGACTTCATGGCCTCACAGGGCTTGGCCTCACAGATGTCACTGGCTGGGGATCAGTGTTCCCATGTTTGGATTTGCTGGGGGAAACAGACGTTCAGTGGAGTTCGGGGTGGTTTTGAAATTTTTCAAAATGAAAAGCAGGAAGGATAATACAGTGAACTCTTACCCTTCACATAGACTCAGTAATAATATAGTATCTGTTTATTTTGCTGAACTGGTTGAAGGTAAGTTAGACTTAGGATTGTTTAAACTTAAACACGTTAGCGTTTGTCTCCTAGGAGCAATGCCACTTTGTACATAGCCATAATATAATTAGTATTATGATCAGGAAATTTAACATTGATGCAGTATTGTTGTGCAATGTACAGTGCATTTTCAGGCTTGTCCAGTGGTCTCCATGTCTTTTATAGCATTAAACAAAAAGCCAGAAAGCACTGTAGGATGAAGCATTGATTCAGTTTAAAGTATTTTTTATCTCATTTACTCTGGAATCTTAGGCTTTCTTTCTCTTTATAATGTCAATCTCTTTGCAAGATAATCTGTTTTCTAATCTCTCTTGATTTGGGCTCATCTGATTATTCCATCATTTTAAGATGAGAGTCGTGCGTTTTTGGCAGGACACTGCGTCAGTGATGTTGAGTCTTTCTTAGTATGTCATGTCAGGAGGCTTGTGTCCAGGTGTGCCATTGTTGGTATGCTTCTTAAAAACATGTATTACTGAGGGGGATTTAAGTTAGAGGATTTTATTATTTATTTATTTTTTAAATTGACAAAAAACATAGCCAGGCATGGTGGTACATGCCTGTAATCCCAGCACTCAGGAAGGCTGAGCAGAAAGATCGCAAGTTTAAACTCAGCCTGGACAACTTAGCCCCTGTCTCAAAAACAGTAAAACAAAACAAAACAAAACGATTAGGGGAAACAGAGAACGGTAGCTAGGGATGTAGTTCAGTGTTTAGGCCCTGTGTTCAATCCCTAGTACCACGGGGTGGGGGGGAACCCCCAAAACAAAAACATAAAAATATTATGCATAACATGATGCTTTGATATATGTATTTTATAGAATGGCTATATTAAGCTACTTACCTCACATCCTGTTTTTGTGCGTGTGGTGGGAATACTTTGAAATGTGCTCTCGGTGGCTTTCAGGTACATAGTCCATCACCTGCAGTCACTGTCATGGGCACTAAGATTCTCGAAGTTATTCCTCCTGAACCACAATTCTTGTCCTTTGATGAATTTATCTTCCCAATCTCATACCTGATAGATCCCTGGGAACCACCAGATCCATCCCCACTCTTAGGAGTTTGACTTTTTTACACGTCACATAGGAGTGAAGTCGTGCAGTGTCTGTCTTTCTGTACCTTGTGTCTGTCTTTCTGTACCTCGCTTAATTCATGTAACATAATGTCCTCCAAGTTCATCACAAATGACAAGGTTTCATTTTTTAAAAGACAAAACACTGTTTTCTCTTGTCTATATACTGCATTTTCTTTCTGCATTCTTCTCAGTGAATGCTTAGCTCGACCCCGACTCTGCGTGTGTGGGCTCTTCTTTCACATGCTCATCTTACAGCTAGATCTGTGCCCCAGGGTGGAGAGGACCCTAATGGTAATCACATAGTTAAGGGAGAATCTGCTAGGTCTCTTTACTGTAAAGTCACTATTTTCACCTTTTTGTAACTTTGTAATGATGTTCTTGTGAAGCCATGGGTGGCTTGAGATTTTCTGCTTATTAGATGTATTGGAAAATGTGGAAATACTAACTTTCACCACTGCAGATGATGCCCAGTTTCTTCACTATAAAGTTACTGCCCCCTTGTGACTTTGTTACAACTTGGGAACAGACAGATCCTTTGAGGCTATAGGGGCTGTGGAAATATCTTGTTCTCCAATTTCCTGCAGCAGTTTGAGCCTCCTCTGATGATTCTGGCACATATCGATTATTACTATGGTGCTTACAAAATACAGCTTTTCTAAATGATTCCTTTTCAGCTTACTCACTGACTTGGCTTGTGCTTGGGGCTTGGTTCTGTGCAAGCACAGAATGTCGTGATCTGAGGTCAGAGGTGAGAGAGCAATTACAGGAATCAGCGTGCAGTCTGGGTGGCTGGGGAAGAACAGAAATGAGAAGGGCATCGAATGAAGGAGACAGGACGGGGGTGGGTGGGTGTCTCTCTTCAGTCAGTACAGATCCTGCCAGTAAGAGAGTGAGTGTGCCGGAGGGGCAGGAAGTTATGGTCAGAGGTGGGGATTTTGGAGCTTGAGGTTTCCACCGTAGAACAGTTCCTGGCTTTGGAGGACTTGGGGGTCGCCATAGAGTCAGAGAACTGTTTGGGTGGAGAGGTTTTTCATTAGGAGGAAGGGAAGGCATTCTGAGACTACAGTATTGAATAAACCATCCATAGGAATGCTGAGTTAGCCCAGGATGCTGGGGACATTTAACTTGTCAAGTGCCAAAGTCCTCCATTGAGCAGGATCTATAGAGGACCGTGGGTGACAGAAACAAGGGCATGGGTGGAAGAGCCAGAAGTCACAGGTAAGGGAAAGAACAATGATGTAGACATGTGGTTAGAGAATAAAAACTGTGCTGTCTCTTCAGGCTCTCCCAGTGTGGAGGGCTCACTGGTCACCATTCCCCCACCCACCTGTCTTGTCTTGTCTTGTCTTGTCTTGTCTTTTCTTCTCTTTCCTATCATTCATTCGTGGTACTAGGGATTGAATCCAGGCTCCTCACACATGCTAAACAAGTGTTCTACCACTGACATGCATCCCCAGCCCTTTTAATTTTATTTTTTCTGTATTTCCCAGGTTGACCTTGAACTTGGAATCCTCCTGCCTCACCCTCCTGAGTAGCTGGGATTATAGGGTCTGCCACCGAGGGGCTGACTTTTAGCTTAGTAGTAGAACACTTGTAACTTGTAAGGCCCTGGTTTCCATCCGCAACACTGCAAAAACAAAACAAACCAAACAGAAAACGGCTGATCCTCCTATATTACAAACAGCTTCACCACCTCCCCCTTTGTCTGGTGTCATTTTACCTATTGGTGATTTTTGTGATGGTATTTTAATTATAATAGAAAATCAACACCATTATTTGACATCTGGAAATAACTTTGGGTTTTTCCTGCAAAGGCCAGCACTTGGTTAGTCACTGTCAACTTGCTTTTTTTTTCTTTTCTTGTGCCACGTGAAATAGGAATGAAAATTGATGCTATTGATCCTACTTGAAATTACTTCTCACTAATTCTGATAGAGCACTAATAAAAGGTGAAGTGGGACTTTTTTTTTCTCATTTTTAATGTGGTGTTTTAGTTTCAAGATAGACACTGAATTTTTTCCTACTAAAACTTTAAAGTTCCTATCTCCGTTTGTGTATAATTTGAATCTCATTGTGTTGCAAAGACAGAAGACAGGACTATAATACATAAGTAACTAATAATCATTTCTCATGGCACTCTCCACGGTGCATGGAGGATGGAGACAGTGTGTGAGATAAAGTAAGATACTGCAGCAGAGGAGCTTCTCACACCAGACCTCACCTCAGGAGGCAAAGGTCAACTCACTGAAGACGGAAATGGACATTAGTCTTGCTTAGGGAACAATTTTTCAAAATGTTCTCATGGCGGGGCTTGAGGAAATGATACCTGAATGGAGAAGTCGCTGCAGGTAGTGGCAAGAGAAGGAAGGGGGCTGCAATCTTGTGTACTAAGCTGACAGTCTCATAAAAAGGAGAGAGGCCAACACAGGGCCAGGGAGAGGTGGTTTGGCCAGAAGCCAGAACTACGGAGAACTACATGTTCTTAGAGGTTTTCAAGTGTCACTTCTAGTTCGATTAGAGAAAATTAAATCAAGGCACTTACTGAATATTTGTTGAGCTGAATGTATTAAAAGATTTTTTCTCCAATAGTTATGGCTTAAAATCTGGTTCGTGGACTGTAAGTTGTGTCATGTGGTTGCTCCCCGCAGCCGCTGGCTTGGGTCAGGGCAAGAGAAAGGCCTGGCTTTGAGTTTCACCTGTGCCACATGCAGCTCGCAGATAAGACAAACCGCTAAGGTGCTAGGGAGCGTGGATGAGAAAGTTTGCAACAAAAAGAAGGGAAATTCTAACTCAGACTGCTGGGGATGATGATAAAAAGTCTATTTTTCTTCTCATTCTATTAAAGTAATAGCCAAATTAACTTCATCGAGGTTGGTGGATGGCAGATAACACCTGCAGATTGTGAGTCTGTCACACAGCACAAATATACTAATCCTCTCATGAGTCAGAATCCGGAACGGTCCACTCGCCCCACGGGACTCCCTCAGGGTCCTCCTACATCCACCGGGGGCGCCACCCACCAGCCCTGTGTCTCTGGGGATTAGTCTTTCTAAAACTTCGTATGAAATTCACACATGAAAACTTATCATTCTGAAATGTGACCCTCTAGTATGTCATCTTTTGCATATGACTTATTTGGCTTAGCACCTTATTCTTTGGATTCAGCTGTGCTGTGGAGAATATTGGCAGCTAGCTCATTTTATTACCAACATTTGAGATGTTTCTTGTTTGGGACTAGTGTGACTGTTTGCATGTGAGTCTGTGCGTAGATATACAGCTTCTCTGGGATAAATACCTCTTGCAATTGGTGGATCACTTAAGATGCTGATCTTCAAAAGCAACTTTCAAACGATAGCAATTTATCTCCCCTTCGGGAGTGAGAGTTTCAGTTTTTCCACATTGTTGTCAACTCTTACTATGTTAGTCTTTTAACTCTTCAAGTGGATATGTACTGGCCTGTCATTGTAGTTTTAATTTGTATTAGTCATTGAAATGAGGTTAAATGCCATTTATTTGTTTGCTGGACATTCAGGTATCATCTTTGGGGAAGTTCTTTTGAAGCGTTTTGCCTGTTTTTTTTTTTTTTATTGCATTGTTTTTCTTACAGAATTAGGTAAATTTTTCAAATATTTTGATACAACCCCTGTGTCAGATATATATTATGAATATTTTCTTTCAGTATGTGGCTTGAATTTTTGTTTCCTTAATAATCTTTCCTGAAGAATAGGAGGTTTTAAGTGAATGCAATTATTAATTTATTCTTTTATGATCAGTGCTTTGTATCTCCTACCAACTGATCTTTGGCTAGCACTAAGTTTTCTTCCAGATAAGTATTGCCAAACGGAAATATCACATGTAGTTTTAAATTTTCTGGTGGTCACACTGAAGTAGAAACAGCTCCACTTAAAACATATAGATATATTTTAAATATCATTTCAACATGTAATCAACATAAAATTATTAATGAGATATTTCACATTCTTTTTCTTCATCCTGAGCCCCTGAAAGCCAGAGTATGTTTTTAACACTAAATTTCAATGTGGACTAGCCACAGTCCAAGTACCCAGTAGCCACATATATTAAATAGGGCAGGTCTAGACGTTTTATGCTGCTGGTTTTTTCTTTGGGACTATGATAACTTGTGGTAATTTTCATGTATAGTATGCAAAGTGGGTAGCAGTTCATTTCCGCTGCCCCCCATTAGAAACGACCAGTTTCCATACCATTATTTCTCTTCCTGGTGGACTTACATTGCAGCCCTCTCAATCATCAGTAAATCCTATGTGTGCGTCTATTTGTAGATGTAATATATCCTTTCATTTTCTTTCTTATGCCAGTACCATACTGTCTTAATTACTCTAACTTTATAGTAGGCCTTATCATCAGGTTGCATACGCCTTCCAACTTTGGTTTTCTTTTTCGTGATTATCTGTTTTCCTCTAGCTTTTTCTTGTTTCCATATAAAGTTTAGGGTCAGCCTGGCAGTTTCAACAACGCCGACGTGCGTTTTACCTGCTCTGGTGCACTGAAAAATGGCCTCGCAAAGGAAAGCTCTGTGGCCTAATTCCTGAACCTGTGAATTTTTTTTTTGATAAATAAATATTAGAAGGTCTTCGCAGATGCAGTTAATCTAAGGATAGTGAAATGAAATCACCCAGTTATTCAAGTGGGTCTTAAATAAACTGACGAGTATCCTTACAAGACATACAGGGCGGAAGCCAAGGAAGTCAAGGCCGGCTAAGAGCTGCCAAAAGGTAGAAGAGGCGAGGAAGGATTCTGATCTCTGGCCACCAGAGGGCGCACGCGGCCTTTGCTGGTACTGTATCTTGCTTTCAGATTTAAATGTCCTCTAAAGAGAGTGAGAAGCTAAATTTCTTGTTTGAAGCCACCAATTTGTGGTAACTTATTATAGCATTTATAGGAAACTAATCCACCCATTAGCAGACCAGTCAGGTCTCATTCTATTCATAGCTTTTGTTTTAAAAAGTGAATGTTAGATTTTTAGCTAATGTCTTTCCTGCCTCAACTGAAAAAATATTTTCCCCTAGTATTTTACTAGTCTGCTCATGACCTGCACCGGCTGGCATCCCACCTGGTATGCATTTTAGCCCCAGCAGAGCCGTTATCCTTTGTAATAACTGTCCCCAGGAGTGTAGGTCCTGGCAATGCTATCAAGTTGTCAGAATCCATCTCTTTGCTGTGCATTTGGTAAAGAAATTGTCAGAAGCCGTTGACCAGTGTGCGGAACAAAATAATACATCAGAAATACTTAGGAGATGAAAAGAATGGTTACAGAATTTCTTCTGAGTGGTTCTTTCTATAATAGAACCCGCACTGGTAGCCCTAGGTCCAGTTTGACCTTGAGAGAGACTTCATTTGTCGCCTGTATGGTTTCCAAAATGAGGAGATTTTGTATCAAAGCATTAGAAATCATACTTCTCTTGAAAATTATACAGGCTTGACAACACTGCTGTGAATTCCAAGATGGCAGCCTTTGGCATGAGCTACCTATGCAGCTTCTGTTCCTCAGTGAAGGCGTATTCTTGTCACTTTGTCATAGTCCTGTTACTCAGTGCTTGGCTGTGGTAGAGGTCTGCGGCCCTCGCTGGGGGCAGATCTTTACGCTGAGGCATGTGTCAGTGAGGGGAGGCTTAGAGGAAGGGGAGTATCACAGCCCCCAGAGCAGCTTACACATGTTCAAAGCGAGTGCTGCAGAAACGGCCTAAAGACGGAAGGATTTTCCTATAATTCATTACCTGTGAGAGGGGCAGACTGTCTCCGGAGAAAGAAACACACAAAATCAAAATTCAATGCCTGAGCTGCCCAAAAGAAAGCAGCGGGAAAAATAAATACATAAATAAATAAAACCTCTGCTATAACCAAAGAAGGAAAAATATGACTTTATAATGTAAAACTTGAGAAGCGATGGTGAAGATGTCATTAAAGTATCCCCAGAGCCTGTGTCTGCGCTAAGCCTCCTTCCTTCCTTCCCGCAAGGCCTGCGGAGGGAAAGGAGGACGGGCCCAAGCCCCGGGGACCCTCCGGGTCACCCTGCGCTGTCACACTCCCGCGAACTGTGATACGCGACTGCGGCTTCTTCCCGGGAGAAAACCTTGCTGCTCTCCAGGAACCGCGCGGTGGCCTCACAGGAGCTGGGACTCACGGGCAGCGGTGACCCCAGGGTGGCGAGGCCCCAGACTGCGCCGCCCTCGGCCTCGGTGGGTCTCAGGCCCCTTCCTCCACCTGCCTCGTTCCGCAACCTTCGGTGCACAAAAACGTAGACAGCGGCAGCACTCAGCCCTGCAGTGGAAGCTGCCTCGGCTCTGCAGACTCAGAAAACAGGCGTGGGAGCCACAGGGCTGCGGGAAGGCCACGGAGCTGCCACTGAGTCTTGGCCCAGATGCAGACCGGCAAGCGCACGTTACTGACAGCAGGATCGGGTCACCTCCCAGGGAAGCAGTGGCTCTGGATCATTCAGATCTCTCCACAGACTCTTCTGGTGTCGGAAATCATCGGAGCAGTTGTCTTCTTGTCCTATGAGGTTTTGAAGGAAGCTATGGATTCAAAATATTTTACCCAGCTCAGTTTTTATTTATATAGAGGAGAAAGCAAAATCAGATTTTGTCTAACATGACCCTGATGTGCAAGTCCTACGTAAGAAAATGGCTTGTAAAAAGGTAGCGTGTTAGGTACCAGATAAAAATAAAGGGCACGGGAATGGGTGCTTCGTGGTAATCATCACATTCATTTAAATACAGAATTAAGACAGAGCATAGCGTCGCTGTGATCGGGAATGTTCTAGTCATTAATAAGACAAAAGTTCCTAGGAGAGGCAGTGTCAATGGAGAGGAAGAGGTGGGCGGGAGTGTAAGATGCTAATTAATCTCTCTCAGAGCCCCGGACTGTGCACCCGGGAAACACGTGGGGAAACCCCTCGTCCCTTTTGTCGCCGTCCTGTCCCGTCCCAGACAGCGTTCCCGGGCCTCCTCAGGGTCGCAGGACTAGTGGTGGAGAAAGTCTCCGGTTCCTCACATCGAGTAACACCGAGGCATCTGTAGGTGGAAGTGTACCCAGCACGAGCCGGAGGCGCTGCTGTCTGATCTGGCCGAGTCTCTGTCCCAGTGTCTGTCCGGTGACCACAGCCGTGGTTACCCAGGGCACGGCTCACCCTGCGCCCCAAAGCCACGGGCGTGCCAGGCGCGTGGCCGCATCCGCCCTGCTGCCCGTGTGGAAGTGAACTCGGGACAGTGCACGGCCGCGGCTGCGCCAGGCCCCCGGCCCTCCTGTGCCAGCCCCACACCTGGGCGCCCCGCTGTGGCCACCGAGGGCTCCGCCGGCCTAGCACCCCGCTCCCCGTGGGACCCCAGCTGCGCAATGCCTGTGCGGCCCAGCACCCTCGCTCCTCTCCCCTGCGCTCCGCTCCCCTTCCCTTCTCCTGTCCTCCCCTGTCCCCCCCCCCCCCCCCC
>RJWM01005311.1:0-81648 GCA_004363535.1 Dasyprocta punctata | reverse complement strand
CTCACTCTGGACGGAGGCGCAGCGCTGCAGGGCTCGGTCTCGCCATGGCCGCGGAGGGGACGCCGGGGCGGCCGTGCCTGAGCCGGGCGGGCGGGCGCCGAGGGTAGGTGGCTGCGGCGCGCGTGGCTGCGGGGTGGGTGGCGGGACCCGGGCCGTGGCGCTGCTGCAGGAGGAGGAGGAGGAGGACCGTGCCGCTTGGTTTGCGGCTGCGCCACCTCGGGGAGGACTGACGGGGCGCGAGGTGGCACCGGGTCGGCGGGCCGGCGAGGTGCGAAACTCCACAGATGGTCCCCGGGGCCCCGGGCGCCCGGCGGTCCTGTCCCGCGGCGGAGGTGCATGCAGCAGGCAGGTCGGCACGATCTGCGCCACCCAGCGCCCCTCCGTGCTGGCCAAAGGGCCAAGAGGAGTACGAGTCCGTTAGAAAGCGATCCTGGAGCTAAATGGCAAGTGTGTGCATCTGCATCCATTTTGGGAAACAGGACTATTTGAATGCTTTAATAGGATGGACTGGATCAGCTGCTCGTTTGCATTTTTAAAGTGTGGATCCTGAAAGGGTCCTAGATTAGGATAGTGCATAAGCAACTTCAGTTACTTGGTCTCCGCATCTAACTTAAGGACGCAGCGGGACTTACTGTTTTAGACTGAATATACTCTTGAAATTTAAAAAATTTATTTTTCTTAGCGAGTTACTTTTATGTTCCAGTAAACCATTAAAAATTGAAAATAAAAACGCCCAGCTTAGGCCCTCCTTCCAGGAAACCTTTTCTAACCCCTCCCTCCCAGGCAGCACCCAAGGCCCCTCCTGTGGCTTTCTGGGGCTTTCCTGAGGTCTTGGTCCCCCAAGTCCCTCCTTTCCTCAGCGGGTACTTCACAAATGAATCCATCCGTCTCGCTCTGGGGCCAGTAAGTGCTTACTTAGCACGTGGTAAGTGATTCATATTGGTTTTTTTTTTTTTTTTTTGGTATCCGCGTCGAACTCAGGACCTTATGCTTGCCAACAAGGTGCTAAGACACTGAGCTAAATCCCCAGCCCAATTAATACTGTTTAATAATGATACAAAGATTAAATGTTCTTGTGTCCCATGGCTTTTTGTCTAAAAGGAAGTAATGGTGAATTTATATACTCATAGATAGGGACATCTATTTAAAAGTGACTGTCGGGAAATTCTGATGGCATCTGCTGTCCGTGTTCCCTGGCCCAGCAGTTCCCTGCCTACATATTTGTCTTCTAGAATGATGTTTTCAACACCACGAGTTCATTTTTATGAGTCATGAAATCATCTATCCACTTAGATGTAAAGCAAGAACAACAACGAGGAAATGTCAAAATGTGTTTCAGGTCATAACAAAAGGCGTTATTATCTATCCCTACCCATCAGTTACACACACACATGCACACACACACACACACACACACACGCGCGCGCGCGCACGCGCACACATGCGTGCTCGCAAACATTTGCACAAACACGCACACACGTGCGCACAGACACACATGCACAAAATGCACACGCGCACACTTTGGGTTCTCAGCCAGACCATAGTCCATCCCAGTTTGTTTTACTGGCCTTCTAGTCTGTTACTGCTTAGGACTAGTCCCAGGGCAGATGGTCCTAACCATGTGTCAGTCCAGAAAGTTCAGGCTGCTGTATCTGTGGCTAGATTTTTATTCATGCATTTCCTAAACCTTAAATATATTCACCCAAACCAGTTTTCAACCAAAAGTTTCCAGGCCTGTTTAGAAGATACAATCTTCCTAACTAAATCAGAACCCTATAATATGTAATCTATAGCCCTTACTAAATTCTTAAGCTTTTATCACCAATCTTTTTATCTAAGTGTCACTTCCAGATAGTCAGGTTCTTAGAGATGGGGTTCAAGTGCCTAGCATGATACTTTGCATACAAAAGAGCTATTGCTAAATAGCTACTACTCTTAAGCACTGACTGTAATTGTGCTACAGTTTTGCAAAGTAAGTATTATCTCTGTTTGAAATAGTGAAGAAATTTGCTATCAAAGAGATTAAGAAACTTACCTAACACCATATACTTAGTAAGTGGCAAAACTAGTTGGTCTAATTCAAAATTCTCACTCATTTGTGCCGCAGTGCCTTGGTGCTAAAAATAGTTAAGTAAACGCAATACTGGATGGAAGTGTTTGTGGTACAGTACACACTGGAATTGTTTTGTGTTCATTGCTAATATGCTGCTTGGAGTCTTCCCTTGGTGACTGTGTTGGTATACAACTACCTAACAGGCTTCTTCCTTTGGGTCCTTCTTCTAAGGTATTGTTATTGGAGAAGGTTTAAATATGCCAGTTTTGGCTTATTTTTTTTGGGGGGGAGTCAAATAGAAACTTAATCACACTTTGGTATTTTTCTTAAGTAGAACATTTTCCATTTGCCTAATAACCTTTACTAGGTTATTAGAGTCTGATTCTCTTTTGTAAAGTATATATCCTCTTTCTGTTGTTATATAAAATACTTGGAGGAAAAAGCAGGTAAACCTGTCTTGAGTAAGCTTGCAGCTTGATGAATTTTTAGATCTATATACATACCTGTGGAACCACCACCTAGGTCAATATTACATCCATCCAGAAGGAGGAAATTTCCTCATATAGCTCCTAACCAGAGTAGGCTGAGCACCTCTAGTTGGAAAATCTAAAATCTGAAATGCTCCAAAGTGGAAAACTTTTTGAGCTTCAAAATGACACTACAAGTAGAAAATTACACACCAGATCTCATATGAGGAGTGTCTTAGTTACTTTTCGCTTATTGCTGAGACAAAATACCTGTCGCCCAAAATTAGGGAAGGAAAGGTTTATTCTTACAGTTTCTCAAAAGTTTCAGTCCATACTTAGTTGGCTCCAAGGCAGCATGGCGTGGCGTGGCTGCTGTTCATGGTGGCTGCAAGCCGCAAGGCGCGCAGGCGAGAGAAGGAGGAAGTGCAAGAGGAAGACCCGCCTTCCCTTACACTGTATGTCAGCTCCACCCCTGGGTGGGTGCAGCACTCACATTGCCAATCCCTGTGCCAGACAACAAACCAATAACTCAGCCCCATCAAAAGTATGTGGACTTGGGGGGACATAGTATATCACCCAATACAAGGGGGTTGCAGTTAAAACATAGGTTCTCCAAACATGTATGAGATTACCTAGGTAGACAGACAGGCAGACAGACAGACAGGTAGTGAGTTGAATGAATTTTATGCTCAGACTTGGGTCCCATCCGCAAGATACATCTCATATACATATACAGATATTCCAAAATCCAAGACACTTTTGGCCCCAAGCCATTTTGGATAAGTGATGGTCAGTTTTCTTAATCATGGTTTTCCTTTCTTATTTCTATTTTTCTGTGTCTTTGCTTTAGTGTCTCTTAGCTGAGCTGTTTTGAATGGATTATTTAGTCGGTGCTGATAACCTAATGTTTGTCACTTTTTTCTGAAGAGTGATGTGCTGATGCTTAGTCACTAAAGAATCATCGAGACCAGTGATGGCGAACTGTTGAGAGCTTTCAGTGATACAGAACAGCCAGCTGTGGCACATACACCATAGGTTCCCCACTACTGACTAGGCTGTGTGTGGTAGGACAAAGTGCCTGGTGTCATTTCTGGCTTTGTATGGTGATGCTTTGATCTGATGGAGAGTGCCATTCCAGGTTTTGTAGGACTTTGGCTAAAAATGTGTGTGTATTATGATCATGATACTAAAAAGCTGTGATGTCTGATGAACATACTTGATGCATATGCCTTGATGTGTGTGAGAGAAAAGATACACCATGAAGCCATCAGATCTTTTTACCATTACATCAAAAGATAAGAAGAGACAGTGATTCTGACTGGTGTCCCCTTGTGTCTGCATTTATTTGAAGTTATAGGATTGCAAGTCTTCACTATTCAGATCATGTCTAGTGAAAAGGAAGACTTTCTTGAAATTGAGATATTTTTGTCAACCAAATCACTAGCAAATTGCTCAGCTGTTACACAAGAAGAGAAATAATTAAATATGAGGTTAGAATAACTTGTGGGTGAAAGTGACTGAGTTCATGAGGATCGGCTGTCCACTAGGCCCTTAAAAATGTGAAGTGTACTTAGCTGTGTGCTTGAACTCTGCATTATAGTTCATTTGTAAGAGACTTTCAGCACCACAGGTGATGGCCGATGCCTATAATCCTAGCATTCAGGAGACTGAGGCAGGAGGATCACCTTGAGTTTGAGGCCCAGGCTGGGCTACATAGTGAATTCAAGGCCATCCTGGAATACAAAGTAAGACTCTGTCTTCAAAAACAAAAACAAATTTCAAAAGTTCTAAAAAGGTTTGTTAATGTTAATGTATTTATTTTAGATTGATTTTAGTTGTGTTTAGAATAAAAATGGAAGGCCCTTCTTCTAACTTAGTACTGTTTAATATATTATTTGTACTCACCTTGATAAGGATTTACTCATAATATTACCCTTGGAGATAACATAGAAACTGGGGCTATTGTTTTCTGTTTTTGTATGTCACCGTTACTTATAAATTTGATTCTAAATCCTTGGTTAGGAGTTCAGCCCTGTATTACTGCCTCATCCCTAAGGGAAATTGTATGGTGGGTGTCTTGATAGGTAGAACTGTCATAATAATACCACATACTGGGTGGTTCAACAACAGAAATTTTCTCACCGTTCTGGAGGTTAGAGGTGTCAAAATATTCCATTTCCATTGAGGGCTCTTTCTGGCTCACTGATGGCCCCTTCTCGTGCGCCCTGCAGGGCCTGTCCAGGGTGGCATGTGAACAGAGGGCACAGTTTTTGGCTCTTCTTCTGCTTATGAGGCACCCATCCGTTGGATTAGGGCCCCACCCTTGTGATCTCAATTACCTCTCTTGATCTTGTCTTCAAATATAGTCACTTTGGAGTTGGTGGATACAATTTAGCTTGTAAATGTGGGTTTTCTAGAAATGCAGCAGGAAAATGTCTTCACCGAATGTAAGCAGCCTTAGTGTTCATGATACGCCATCATTCTCCACCATATGTGTAAGAATAACATGAGCTGTATTTCTAATGCCACTAGTGTAGCCTCTGTGTGAGATTCTGAGAGTTTTCCTAATGCAGAGCTGTTTTGTTGACTCTGTCTGCACTTCTGTGTGGTGTAATGTCGGTGTCATGCTTTCAGGGTAATACCTGTCACTTTGAAAATGTTGTATTAGGCTGCAATTTAGAAAATGGCATTTAAAAAGCTGAGAGATGTTCATATTCTCAGAGGGCACGGTGGGGAGCATAGGTGGCATGCCATTCACTGAGGTTTTACAATCTGTGATGCATAGGATAATTATTGTCTTTCAGATATTTCTCCAGGATTATTAAGAAACTACTGAGTGGAACCTGGCCTTTGTACATTTTGCCACCATGCCTTAAGAGAGATCAAATGATCCACAGCAATTCTCCAATCAGGTCACTGTAGGGAAGCAAAATGTTTCTTGATTAGGCCTCAATTCTATTTTTTTTGTTCCTTGTTTTAAGAGGTTCTGTTTCCACCCTCTGAGTATTCTTTTTTCCTTCTTAGCCACTCAAAGTGGCAGTAGACAATTTGCTCCACCTAGGATCTGAACTATTCTTTTGCCCACTGTCTGCAGAGAGAAGGTTCATTTTGACACTTCAACTGCGAGACTTTTGTCTTTGACAGCAAAATACTCCGAAATTTGGAATATTTGTTTCCTCTCTGTTTCCAGTGTGCAAATTCTGTGTGCAAATAAACATATCCTTGAATTTTTATTTTGTGTCAAGACTTCGTTGTCAGATCTGGTGTGTTGATTTGCTTTCTCACTCCTGTAGCCCTCTTCCTGGACCTGTAGAAAGTTATTGGGACTCTCTAGCCTTTATTGGGAAGCTTTACCCTTAATCTGATCTTTTTCCACTGTCATTTATCGACATGAAATGACTTAATAAATACACTATCTGTCTTTGCCCTGAAGCAATTTAATTAACAACAAGAACAACAACAACAACGTTTCCTTGGGCCCCCAGCCTTCAAAGTCTTCTCTGGAATGTGGGAGTGACAAGTTTGTTCTTCTGCCTATGAAAGCTGAAATGTCTAGAATCTCTCCATTCCCTTCACTTATTTTGGAAAACGTGGTAATTTTTTTCTGAGCTCATCTCTTTCTTGAAAAAAAGTGACTGATAAAGGAATTCTAGTTTTTCTTCTCTTAGAACTTTGAAATCTATGTTGTCCCATTTTTTTTGAGATAGAGCCTTCAGAAGAAAATGATTTGCCACCTGCCTTATACTTACCCAAGAAGATGAGAGCTTTCCTGAAATTATGATGCTTACAAAAACATAGGCTTTAGGAATCACTGAAAGGGGTGCTGTATCCAGTGTCCCCCAAGGCTACCATTCTGGCCCAGCCTCAATGTCTGGCTTCTCAGTGAGGGCCAGCTAGCAGGTACTGTGGGGTGTTGTCTGAAATGGCGGAAGTGGATACCTTCACTTTCACTCTGAGATCTGAGTGACTACGAGAGATTACACAGTGTAGTTACAATAGATCAACAGAATTGTGGTTTGAAGAAACTGCATAACATATAAGCATTTTAAAGTTTTGATCTGTTCACGTGCTAATGAGATAATGAGTTTTATTTCATCCTTTACAATCAGGAATGATGCTTAGTATGTGGCTTCATGCGGAAGAGGAGCTTCAGAGATGCATTTCCCTCATTCCTGTGTGAACTCTGTTCTGTGGATACCATATAATGCTAATAATGTGTTCTCTGCCCTGGCTCCCTGCTGACCTTAGATCGTGTGGAAGATATCTGTGAAATTAGCACTGTGGAGAAAACCAGCCTGAGTATGGGGGTGGCATATCCATGGCTCACTGAATGGGCACCTTTTGAGCATTGTTGAATGATGGGTAGAAATGCCACAGCTAATCATAAATGAGTTACGTGGATTCACGGAAAGAATATCTACTAATCCTCAGTAATAATGCTGTATCATTAAGCTAATAGACCCACAGAATATTCCCCACAATAGATGTCTGCTGTTATTATCTGGACATTATCTCTGGACCTGTAGATGGCTATTGGCTAAGGAGCCTAATTTTGTGCAGCTTTTATCTGTGGCTGAAAATTCCAATTTTCCTATTATAATCTTTGCTCAATTGAATATATTTTTTTCAAGAGTAATCACAGCTCTGTGTAAACTGCTGCCTGACAATCTGCAGCATGTATTGAATCCTTGTGATTCAAGGCTGGTAAGCTATCTCTTGCTGTAACACAGTGCTGCCGGTATGTTCTGCCCTTTGTTTTTGACAATTTTCTATCATTTCATGTTGGAATAAAACACTTTTTCCATTTTACTAATCATTGTTTTGGGCATTTCTCTTACTCAGTTTCTATATATTAGAGTGAGGTTGATTTGTAGTAATAACACAAAATAGTTTGATTTCATTTTCATTGCTTTCTTGTGGTACAGATTCTTCTGGATGCTAAAAATCTGCTCCCAGGTGCTGAAATCTGCCCTTTGCTAATTGTGTGACTCAGTAACTTACTAAACACCTCAGTGACTTTGTTTCTCCCTGGATCAAGCAAAGATGATCATGCTGTATATATCAGAGGGTTATGAGGTTTTAATATATACAAAATACCTTGGTTGTCCCACAGTAAGCACTGATGGATTTCTTGCTACAGAAATATTGAAAATACAGAGTGTGAATTCAGACAGCACATCTAGCTGTCTCACCTTTCAGCCTTTTGATTTTTGAGAGAATGATCAAAGACATAACAATGAGAAAAAAATTCTGTATTAGAAAAATTTGTTCCTTAACCTAAAGTATAGTCTTTGGTTCAGCAAAGCAAAATTCTTTATCCATAATTCAATATATAGCTCAGTAGTAGTCTCTTATGGGCTATGAGTAAAATATGTATAAATGCATGTTATTGTTTTAATATTAAAGATAGAGCTCCTTAGATCAGGGACCCAAGGGGGTGGTGGTGAGGGGCTGGGCATGTGGTCAGAGCAGCATGAGGGACCCTCATGGCTATGTGTTCGGTATCTTGATTGTGGTGTTGGAGATGTGAACCTCTATGTGTGGTAAAAATCATATAGAACAACATATACATAGACAAGCTGAAAGATCTCAAAAGACTTGTGAGTTGTGTTAATATAATGTACTGGTTATATTGTAGTTTGGGGAAAAGTGAATAAAAGCTTTCTTAAAACTGCATGTGAATCTATACCAATGTTAAAATTACAATTAACAGGTGAATGTGCACTAGTGTATAAAACTAATTCATAATTTTTGTTTGTTTTCAGATCATCTCTGCCTCTTTCATGCACAGTGCCATTGGCCTTTGTAAGTTGAAATGTCTGTTTTTTGTTGTTCTTCCTAGCACTGTTTCTTTTCTAATCAGAGTACATTCTGGAGCAACAGGAGGAGTAAAACTTTATTATTTGCCTCTTACATTGTTATGTTAAGATTTGTTTCACTTTTCTGATACTAGTAGGTAATAGTTATTTTGAAAAAGTTTGGTCTACTCAACTTGGGTTAGGAATATCTGTTTCTTTTGCTTTTGTTTTTTGGGAACAGGGTCTTGCTATGTAGTTCAGAGTGACCTTCAACTCATGTAGCTCAGGCTAGCCTCAAACTTGGTGATCCTCCTGCCACAGCCTCTCAGACTCTGGGATTATAGGTGTACACCACCATGCTCAGCAGTATCTGTTTTTTTTTTTTGTTGTTGTTTTGTTTTTTTTTGCGGTACTGGGGATTGAATTCACAACCTTGTGCCTGCCAGGGCAGGCGCTAAAGCCACTGAGACAAACTCCCAGCCCTGGTTTTTTGAGGCAGGGTCGCACTATGTAGCTCAGGCCGGCCTTGGGCTCGTGTTGTAGCCCAAGCCGGCCTCGAACTCACAACACTCCTCCTACCTCAGCCTCCCGAGTGCTGGGATTAAAGGCATGCGCCACCACGCCCGGCTTAGTATCTGTTTCTTGAGTGACTTCATTCTGGGGTTATACTAGGTTGAGACAAAGGACCACCTGCAGAGCTCAGGTTGTATATGCTTCCAATCTGTTGGCTATCACAGTCTTCATCCAAATAATCTTTGTGGCATCTTTGATTTTGATGATGCCTTAGTCACTTTTCTCATTGCTGAGAGAAAATATCCAGCACCCCCAATTAAAGAATGAAAGGTTTACTGTAGTTCACAGTTCATAGAGGTTTCAGTTCATAGTTGGCTAACTCCAAGGCAGGGTGGCATGACAGAGGGGTATCATAGAGGAAAAACAGTTCATGATGAGCAGAAGGCAGGAAGACGGCAAAGTAGCAAGGAAGCAAACAGCAAATGACAAGCAGTGACACTCTTTATATTCTTTATATCTTATGCAGGCTACCTACCCTTGAGGAGGGTAGCACTCACATCTATGATGGGGCACCCTTAATCCTAGCATTGCACTGCAAATCAATCCCACAATCACATCCTTGATTCTAGCAGCATATGCCCTGGATCCAGGCCCCTCTGAAAGTCCCACCTATGAAAGCATGAGATTTTGAGGGGACATCTAAAAGAGCCATAACAGATGCAGAGGGATGGCAATAGGCTATACCAATTTCAAAGACATCTTTAAGAACTTTCACTGTTTTAACATGCTGTTTTTCATCATTTTAGCAATACAAGGGACTACTGTTACAAAGTAATGTAATGAAGGTTTGCATTCTCTGACGGTTCCTCAGTATCTACCCTGAACTTTATTCTAGCAAGTTCTCTTTCACCTGTTTTGAGGCTGCTTGTCTTAGTTACTTTTCTTGTTGCTGGCACAGAATAACCAATATCAAAAGTTAAAGGAGGAAAGGTATATTTAACTTACAGTTTGTGGAGTTTTCAGTCCATAATCAGCTGGCTCTATAGCAAGGTGGCACGTGTTAGAGGGGCAACTGTTTATGGTGGTCAAAGACAGGAAAAGCAACAAGAGCAAAAGGGAGAAATAAGCCTTTTTCTGCCCTTTTGATCTTATCCAGACTGCTGGAATTAGGGCGGTACCAGTCTAATCAGTGGACTGATCAACAATCACTTACCCTAATTCTAGCACCCTTATTCCCAGCATCACATTATGAATCAGTCACAAACTCTAGATTCAGCTACCTCTGAAAAAGCCCCATCTAAAAGTGCATCAGGCTTTGAGGGGACATCTAGACACAAACCACAGCACTGCCCAAGAAGCACACCTCTAATATGGTCTTTCCCAAAGTTCATGCCTTTAGATGTTCATTCCTTGGGATATTAATAGACATTTTATGGGAAATGACACTGTGGTCATTAAACTGGGGAAAAACTGAGTTAAAATTAAACTAGTTTATTTCCAACAACTGATTTTTCTAAAGGCGGTTTTGTTTTGTGGTGTTCCTCAAACATTTGACCATATGACCTGTGTCATCAAATATATCACAGGACTAGTGCTCCAGGTAACATTTGGGAGGAAATATTGTTTTAAAATTTAGGCAACTGGTATAATGGACAGGATCAGTTGTACTTTCTTCATGGTGAGAGCAAAGAAAAATGACGTTTCAGAAGAACAGAGGAAGTTGTAGTATAAAAGGACCATTGATTAGCTGACAGAGCCATGCCTAAATAATCATAAATATAGTTTTAAAATAACATAAAAATTTAAAATCTAAAAAGTAAAATGGCATTTTTTCCTTGTTGTCATCATCTGTTTATTCCTATGTTGTTGTTCCTTGCTTAATCCTTGTTTATTCAGTTCCTGGGTTAACATCATTCTCTTCAAGACTAATGTATTCCAGTGGTTGGTGATTTTAAGGTCATGTAGAATCCTTCTAGTGCCTAGGCTTCTTGGTTCCCTGACTTCCTCTCCTTCAGTGAGCTTGACCTCCAAACTACTTCCACCATTTCCTCCCATGGGTATGCTGTGGACTGAAGTCACTGATAATAGCTGCTTTCCCGCCATGATCTTGAGCCCCAGAATTGCATTCTCCACCAGTCCCCCAACTTGAACACATTTTTAACTTCATCTAGGCATCCTCCATTTACAGTGCCACACTGCCCTTATGTCTCACCTCCTTCCTAACTCAACATAAATAGCCGACCCTAAAGTTAAAATCATCCATACACTCCCCTTGCTCACCCTTCCCTCTTGGTTTGTTGTAATTTTCTGCCAGGATCCCGGTGCCTCCATCTGCCTGGTCCGTGCCACAGCTCTCAAGCAGACCCAAGCTGGAGGAAGCACCCAGCCACGCTCCCTGGCCTAACTTTGATTGATAACTTTAAGTGGGCTCCTGATGTTTTCTGGTAATTTGGACAATGAATTCCCAGAGAACTGTTTAAAACTTCTCTTTACATGAATTTGCAAATCCTTTTCTAGATTTCTCCCTCTCAACTGATGACTCTGTTTTTCTCTTCACTAAGAACACAGAAATGCCCAAAAGGCAATCTCCATAAACTCCCATCACCACATCCACGTAGCCAGCTGCTTCTGTCCCTACATTCTACGTCTTCTCTTCCTTGTTCAATGAATGATCTAAATCTAATCTAAATCTTATACCTGTACTTGAATTCTTAGTTTCCATCCTCTTTTGTTTATACAGGGATATTGCTACAATAGTGGTCTCTTCTCTCTCCATTTTACTTAGAAAATTAATACCCATTCCTCTCTAGCTGCCACTCCATTTACTTTCTCTACTTTTGTTTATACAATTTCTCAATCTTTCTTCCCATTTTGTCTCCCTCCACCCCAGTTTTTTGGTGTTTTTTTGTTTGTTTGTTTGTTTGTTTTTGTTTTTTTGTGCTGTGGCTTGGAACCAGGACCTTCACACTGAGGTATATCCCAGGTCTTTGTAACTTTTTTCATGTTGAGACAAGGCCTTAAAAAGTTACGTAGACTGGACTGGAACTTTTAGTTCTCTTGCCTCAGCCTCCTAGAATACTGAGATTATAGGTCTGCATCATCACGCTTGGCTCATTGTGCCATTTTAATCAGGCTTTGGTCCCCACTGTTCCATCAGAACTCTCAAAGCATCACCAGTGACCTCCAAAATGCAAGTCTATCAGCTAGTTCTGCCTTCTAACTCTGACCGAGCCATAACCCTCACTCAACTGATCATACTCTTGGTGAAGTACTTTCTTCACTTGTCTTCAGACTCATTGCACTTTCCAGCTGCCTTCCTGTGGCCAGGACCACTCTGTTCCGTCTCTCTTTGCGATACCTCCTCCTCTGCAAGACCACTCTGCTCCCTGACTTCCAAATGTTGGATGTCTTGGTGTATACACTTGGGACATTTCTTCTGTCTATGCTCACCCCCAGCTGATCTCATTCATTTTTCTGAATTTAAATACACATGTGTGCCAGACACTGCTCATCCCCAGTGTGAACTTCTCCTTTGGATTCCAAATTCAAATATCCAACTGCTGATTCTGATCCTCAAACCTACCAAGCCTTCAACTGGGCTTCTAAATTCTCCTTTACTCCAAACCACACTTTCTTCTTCCCTCGTCCTCTTCCTCTTAGTAAATGAAAGCTAATCTTCCAGTTGCTCCAGCAAGAGGCCGTGTCACCATTCTCATCTCTTCCTTATCCCACTTGTTACACAGCCAGCTGTCAAGAGTTGCTGTCAAGTCCCCTCGCACATGTCCAAAAGGTGACTACTTCTCCCCAACTCTTCTGCTGCAGCATTGGCACCAGCCTTCATCATCCATTTATCATAGTACCTTCTAACTGGTCTCCTTCTTTTTATACTTTGCCTCCTCTAATTCATTTTCCAAACAGCCAGATAAATTATTTAAAACTGTAAGTCTGCTCATGTTACTCTCCTGCTCCAGGTCTCCAGGGCCTCCCTATCTCACTTAGGAGGCTTATCAGCACCTGTGATACGGGCCCTGTTGCCTCTGGCCTAATCTCTTGCTGCTCCCCTTCACTTGCTCCTGTAGGCACACACATCTTCTTATCCCTCTATCAAGTTTTGCAGTTACTGTTCCCACAGATAACCACATGACTGCTTTCTTTACCTGCTTCAGATCTTCTCTGAATTTTTACTTCTTCCCTAAATTATCATGTTTTTCTCCCAGGCTTCCCTGGCCAGTATATTTTAAATTGATACCATTTTCCCAACTCTGCTTTCCTAGCACTTCCTATCCCTTTATTTTTCACCATCTGATGTCATGTATTTTGTTTGCATCCCTTTCACTCAAAGTTAAATTCTACAATGGTAGAATTCTTGTGTATTTTGTTCTAGGAGTGAATCCCAACTCCTAGATCATTGCCAGACAAATAGGCCCTCAATAAATACTGTTTGTATGAAAAACAAGTGTTAAATAAAACTTATTACAATTTGGCTTCTATTTCCCAATATATATCCTACAGAGATGGGAAGGCTAGAAGGGGGAAAGGTTTTAGTAGTTACTGACTTTTCTTAATATGCCTTTCTTTTGATGGAAAATGACTCAAGCTAGAGCAGCTTCTTTTCATACATATAAAACGTACATGCAAATATAAAAGATCAGGACTTCTACTGAGGGGGCTTCTACTTCCAATAAGAGAACTGGATTTATTCTCCTGCCTGAAACATGGAAAAAAAAGCGTTCAAACATTGAACAAGTGGCAAAAGACAGTGAACTCTGAGAGAAGGAAAACAAATGATTTGGCCCAGACTGCAGTGTAAAAAAAGGAGCCTCATACAACCTCATGGTCTTTCTGAGTTGAGGTGGTAGAGTTAGCAATTCAGGGAACTTGAGGCAGCAAAAATTTGAAGACCAGAGTTACAGAGAAGAGAGAGTTGCACCAACAGTAGGTTCCAGTGATATTTTGAGGACTTCCTTGGAGTCTTTAACTGAGTGCTGATTAATGTGTACATGTAAGATAACTACTCAAGGGTGAAAAAAGATTCACTGGAAAAAAAAAAAAGTAACTCACACATAGGGCTGAGAAGAATGTAGTCTCCCCATTACAAAAGTGGAAAAGCTTTGTAATGTAAGGGGCATTAGGTAGAATACTCAGAAGAACAAAGCCTCCATACTAAGGAGAACTTAGCCCCAGAATATAGGCTGCTCTGGTCCTGCCTAAAAGTAAGCCATTAAAGAAGAATCAGAAAACTTTTGTTTTTTGCATGTGTGAAGGCCAGATGGAAAAAAATATTTCAGGCTTTGTGGGCCATGTGGTCACTGTTATAATTACTCAGTTCTACAACTGTGTGAAATCAGTCATGGACAGTATGTAAATGAATGGGAGTTGCTGTGTTCCAATACAGTTTTATTTATAGAGATGGGCAGTGGACCACATTTGGTCAATTGTGGGCTCTTAGTTTAAAGAATATACTTGTTTCTAGTAGCATCTCAAAACCAAGGTCAAGGATATTTAAAGGAATATGAAATATTCAAAATATACAATGTTAGCATTTGATCAAAATTTACTAGACATGTAAAGAAGCAAATTCAATAGTGAAAAGTCAGTCAATAGAAAAATGGCAGGTTTAGTAAGTGAAGATACTAACATAAATTTAAGTAGATTTATTGAATTTAATGAAAATTCAATAAGTAAATTTAGTAAGGATACTAAAATGGTTGTTATAACTATGTTCCATATCTTCAAGATGTTAAAGAAACATAAAAACTTTTTAAAGAGGAATAGAAAAATACCTAACTTGAACTTTTATGCTTCTAGAAATGATATAAACATAAGATAAGACATCTTGGGTAGGAGTAATCACAGGCTAGACATCACAGATCAAAGATTTTATGAACTAGAAGACATAAAAATAGAAATTATTCAAAATGAAACAGGGAAAAACTGAAAAAATGAATACAGTATCAGTGAACTATGAGACAGCCTCAAATGAGTGAATATGTATGTGTTTAGCATCTCCAGTGGGAGGGGAGGGGACAGAAAGAGTATTTAAGAAAATAATGATTGAAAACTTGCCAAATCTGATGAAAATGATAAGCTCACAAATCCAAGAATCTTAGTGAATGTCAAATGTAAAAGAAAACTACACCAAAGTACACTGTAATCCATTAGTTTAAAACCTGTATTAGAAAAAGGGTTTTAAATAGAAGGAAAAAGACAGTACACAGGAGGAAGAAAGGTAAGAATGACACTAGACTTCTCCTCAAAGACAATACATTCCAGAAACAGTGGAGCAATGTCTTTAACGTACTACACTAAAACTCAATTTAGAAATTTATAGCTGTGTAAAAATACCACATCTTTTTTATGCATTCCACGGTTGATGGACCTTTGGGTTGTTTCCAAGATTTAGCTATTACAAATTGTGCTGCTGTAACATGGGTCTGTGTATATCACTGTGGTATGATGTTTTCAGTTCTTTTGGGAAGATACCCAGAAGGGGAATAGGTGGATTGAATGGGATGTGAGGCTTTTATAGGTAAATGAGACCATACTCATAAGTAAAATAAATCAGACTCGTGTAAACATCGTGTTGTCTCCCTACTGAAAAAAACTGAAAGAGTAAATAGGGTCCAAAATGCACAATAGATATTGTGAAAGTGAAAGTGGAAGAAACTGCTCAAAAGGAAAGAACAACTGGGATGAAGGAAAGGAGAAAAGAAAGGGAAAAGATTATATATATATGTATATATATATATATATACACACACACATATATACATACCTACACACACACAAGATAGATAATTACACTACTGATCTCTGTTCATCAAACAGAATGGTTTGCGCTTTCATTGTTTGATCATTTTTTTCATGCCTGTATCTTATAATCTGAGCAACTTCTTAGACAATAACAATATGCAATATATTAACCATTGTTAACCTCCTATTATGTTGCTTTGAAATTTTGTATCATTTTTGCTCTTTTTTTGTTTTAAAATAAAAAAAATTATAACTGTGAAAATACTTTCAAAAAACAAAGTGAAATGAAGGCCTTCAAGCATAGAAAATGTAAAAGAATAGATAGACCCACTGCGCAACAAAATGTTAAAGGAGCTCCTGAAGGACGAGGGAGAAGAATACCAAATGGAGGTAAAGATCAGCAGAGATGGTAACCACTGGGGTAAACATATACAATTTATTAAAATGTGTCTAAAGTTGAATTTTTAAGCAGAAATAATGTAGTATGAGATATATAACATGTAAAAGGTACAACAATAATTACTGAAAAGTCAAAAAAGGAAAAATAGAAACATGTAATCATAAAGTTTTTATACTATATGTGAAATGGTAAAATATTTTTGAAGACACACTGTGATAATTAAAGATAAAACTAAACTTAAAAGCACCCACTAAAATATCAAAGCAATGTTATAAGATGGGGATACAAGTAAATCAGAAAAATAGATTCAGTTCTAAAGGAAGCAGTAAAAGAAAAAGAAAAACAGTTGGGACAATTAAAAAACGAATAGCAAGATGCTACATTTAAACCTAACCCTATCAGGAATGATATTAAATAAAGTAGTCTAAATACATTAATTAAAAGTCAAAAAATGTCAGGCTAGACTTTTTAAAAAAAATAACTCTGTGCCACCTGTGAGAATGTATTAGTATATTCAGACACAGAAAAGGTTATAATCTGAAAGATGGAAAATAATGTACCATGTTAGAATTCTTTTTGAAAATCCTACAGTGGCTGTATTCATATCAAAGTAGAAATTATAGCAAAGTCTATTTCTGAAGAGAAATAGGATTATTTCATAATGATAAAGTGGTAAATTCTCCAAGCAGATATGATCTTCAGTGTATAAACACTGTATAGTATAAACACTCGTTGCTGAGACAAAACACCTGACACCCAAAATTAGGGAAGGAAAGGATTATTTATCTTACAGTTTCTGGAGGTTGCAGTCCATAATCAGCTGGCTCCAAGGCAGGGTGGCATGGCACTGAGGCAACACTTCAAGGCAGCAGCCAGAGCAAAAAGGGGCAAGAGCAAGCTTCTTTTTCTCCCTTATATAGTACACAGGACCACCCCCCACCTCAGGGTGGGTGTAGCATTCACAAATCTCCTTGCCTTCCTTTGCACAGGATGAGGATATTTACAAAATAAGAACCCTGGCTCCTTGCTGAGTCTCTCAGTTAAACTTCTGACTTTCTCAAATTGACACAATGAACAGGTAACTGCTTGTGCTCTACACCTCAGGATGTAGAGCTGCTGAGTTACTTAATTAAGCTTCTAGACTTCTCAAGTTGACACAATGTATAAACCATAACAACATCTAAAAAAAGAATTTTAATATAGGTAAGGAGAAATAGGCAGGTCTATAATTATGGTCAGATTTCAACACCTTTCTGTCAATAAATGACAGATCAAATAGATAGATAAGATAGGTGTGGTGGTACACACCTGTGATCCCAGAATTTTGGGAGGCTGAGGCAAGAGGATTGCAAGTTCAAGCTCAGCCTGGGCAATTTAGTGACTTAACAGCACCCCGTTTGAAAGAAAAAGTACATAGAGAATCAGTAGAGATACAGAGAACTTGAATAGTAGGACTGTCAGCTAGTTTGACATAATTAACATTTATAGAACACTGTACCTAACAAGTATACTCAGCATTTACCAAGTGGACTACATTCTGGGTAAGAAAATAAATCAGTGAATTCAGAAGACTAAAGTGTTCTCTGGCCATAATGGAATTAAATTAGAACAGAGAGGAATCTGAAAAAGATATCTTTTAGCTGAACATTATACTTTCACATAACCTGAGGACATTTTCTGAATCATGCATCTAAACAAACTTACAAGAATATAAATCATTGAAAATATATTCTCAGAATTAAACTAGATGTTAATAAAAGAAAAAGCTAAAAAATTCTCAAGTGTTTGGAAATTGCTTGCTGCTAAATAACTTAGGGTCAAAGAAGAAGTCCAAAGGAAATTTTGGAAATACTTTAAATTAACTGAAAACAAGTAATCAAAATTAGCATTTAATACATACAGTAGATAAAAAGAACTAAAATCAATCTGTTTCCACCTTGGGAAATTAGCAAAAGAAGAACAAATTACACCTAAAACAGAAGAAAATAAATAGTAGAAATTAAAGCACAAGTCAACAAAATTTAAACAGGAAAGCAATGAAAAAAATCAGTAAAATGAAAAGACAGTTCCTTGAGAAGATCAATACTGTAAAATTATAAACCTCTAACTAGACAACCAAAAAATACACAAGTTATCAATACTGGGAATGAAAGAGTAGTTAACATCACTGATTATAGGATTGATAAAGGAATACTACAATCATTGCCAGCAAATTTGCTACATTAGACAAAATGGACCAGTACCTTGAAATCCACATGTATACTACCAAAATACATTCAAAGAGAAATAGATAGCTTGAATAGTCCTACATCTACTTAAATCAAATTACAGTAATAGTCAAATATCTTCCAGAAAACATCAAGCCATGGGACAAAAAACAAAAATACCAAATGACCCATGGGACAAAAAAGAAATGAACTAGCACCAAAATGAGCTATCAAGCCATGTGAATGCCTAGGAGAAATTTAAATGCATGTTCATGACAGGGCCATAAATTCGTATGTCTCTCCGTTGGGCAGCTTGTACCTCCCAATAGGACTGTCCTGTATGTGTGTCACTGATGGTTCAAGCCAGCAGGAACCTGTTAATAAATGAAAGAAGGCAGTCTGAAAAGTCTACATATTATAGTGTTGTGGCTGTAAAACATTCTAAAATGGCAAAATGGTGGAGAGAGTGAAAAACTTAGGGGTTGTTATAGATGATAAGTGGACCATAGGATTTTTAGGGTAGCGAAACTTCTTCATATGATACAGTGACTGCTACCCGTCATAATTTGTCCGAACTCACAGAAAGTGCACTGAGAGAGTCATAATGCAAAGTGTGGACTCTCGATGATGATGATGTGTTAGTGTGAATTCATCATTCATAACAAACGTACTAACCTGGTGGTGGACATCGATAATGCAGGAACCTAGAGATGTGTGAAGGCAGGAATAAATGGAAAATCTCTGTGCTCCAGACCAACTTTACTATGAACCTAAAACTGCTCTGAAAAATATTTTGCAAATCCAAAGGGAAATTAGAAAGCATTTGGAACTAAATAAAAATTAACTAGAAAATAGTGACTTTAATGACTCATTGTATGGGATTGTTGCAGATGTCAAGTGTCTGAATGCCTTTCTTTTTAAAAAGATTTGTCTTCAGTTGCTAGAGAAGTCAGACTCAGGAGTGGGAACAGAAGGGTGACTCTCAGCTCTTGCTAGGAGAGAAAGTCATCAGACTTCCCAGCTATGGGTTAAGATTTTTGGTGAGGACCATTCTTTCATGTATATGAATACATAATTTTTTCAGTACTGGGGTTTGGACCCAGGGTTTTTGCATTGAGCTATATCCCCAGTCTTTTTTTTTTTTTCCTAGAGACAGAGTCTCCCTAATTATTAAGTCACCCAGGTTATGCTTAAACTCTGGATCACCTGCTCAGCCTCCCAGAGTGCTGGAATTACAGAGGCATAGCACCACTACTGGCTGTTTTAGACGTGCTGTAGATAGAGTTCTTTCCAACTATTAATTTCTGAGGTAAATAACAGTAAAGAAAGAAATATTTACCAATATTAAGAGTCTATAGATTAATATGCACACTTAAAATGATATGTTGTATACCAGGTACTACTGTAGAGTAGATAGAGTACTAGAAGAACGAATAGTAACTTTTTAAAAAACTCACAGAACTGCAGACGAAGAAGGCACTTGGTGATGATTAGTCACACAACAGTGCCCTCAGTTCCTTGTTTCTTTAGTATCAATGCCTTAGACGGATTTTTAAAAGGGAAGGTAGGGCCCACATAAGTTTGCAAATGAACAGCAGTGGTAAGGAACTAAATCACTGAACGACAAGTTTGGAATTCACAGAAACATTTTAAGCCGAGGGATAATCGGGAATATTCAGAAGTATGTCTGTACTAGCCAGAGGTTGTCGTATAAATGTCACCTCCTCCTGAAAGCTTTTCCTGGCTTTCCCAGACGTGGTGTCCTGTCTGTCTGTCTTCTCACAGCCTTCTGGACGCCCTGTACTCTCGCGTCTACATGCTACCTCTCTCCATGGAGTGTTGTAGAAAAGGAACAGAACATGAAGCTTGCCATTTACTGCTGCAGTCTTTGCCTGTGCTGGAAAACTAATCTGTTGTCTCTTAGTAGTGTGAAGATCAGATGAAGTAACACATGTATTTGTTCTTTTTGAAGACTAACGCATTATCTACATGCGACAAACACCCCACATGTATCTTTCCCTTCATGCCTAAGTCTGTGACTTCTTCCTGTTATCAATACATTTCTTCTTGAAATGGCTAAGTGACAAGAACTAAAGCTGACCTGTACAAAAAACAAAACAAACAAAACCACATTGTTGTTTTATAGAAAAGTGTTTGCCTCAATTAACTTTTTAAAAAGATACTTTAGTGTTTCTATTTTGTAAAGCAGGTTTTTTTTTAATCTTTTATAACAGTTTGATCTTAGTTCATTATTTGATCTCCATAAAATCCCAGCTTTAAGTGCTAAACTTACTGCTGGATAGGAGGGTTAAGTGTAATCTAGAGACTGAAAGTTAAATTTTATGATTTTTCTACTTTTACTGAAAAGGAAAATTTTTTTATTGAAAAGGAAAAACAGATTTTATGTTGATTTAATTTTCAGTATTGATGATAATCACTACCTTTCCTGTTCATTTATTGTTTGCTAACAGTGTTGTGCATGCTTTATACGAGTTGTCCAATTTGATCCTCTACAAACCCTGTGAAAGTATTGTTATCCTCTCTGACAGATGGGGAAACTGAGCTACTGAAAATACTGCTGATTTCTTCATTTTAAATTACTAAAAGGTGACAGTAAAATTTGAATGTTAATCCAACTCAAGGCCACACTCCTGAACAGTTCCTCACTGAATGAAAGTAAGACAGCAGATTGGATTTAAAAATTGATTTTGATAGCCAAGTGTAATGGCAGACACTTATAATCCCAGCACTTGGGAGGCCGAGGCAGAAAGATCGCAAGTTAGAGGTCAACCTGGACAAGTTAGACTGTGTCTCAAAATAAAAATAAAAAGGGATAGGGATATAGTTCAGTGGAAGAACACTCATCTACTATGCAAAAGACCATGGGTTCAACTCCCAGCACTGAAAACACAAAGTCGATTATGGTTATTACTTTAGTTATAGCAAAAGAGCTTTAGTGAATAATTATAGTCACAATACAGGGCAGTTAGGTGTAATATAAACAGCATGAAGGTTAGAGACAGAGTACTTGAATCTGAGATTTTAACTCCACTAGGTAACTCGGTGACTTGGACAAATCCATTTACTTGTCTTGAGCCTATTTTCTCCTCATTCAAAAATAGACTAAAGACCACCTATCACAGGGGTTGTGGAAAAGAGCAAATTGATTCTGTTTCTAAATGTTTTGTAAATGCTTCTGAATGACACAGAAATGGATTGATAGGTATATACGGTCACTTGCTGTACCCTTTCTTTAAAGTAGTAAGTTTTCAGAGCGCTTTTAAAAATCATTTGATTTACAGGAACTTAGTGAGCTTCCAGAGACCCTCTGTTGAATCAGGTGGCCTGTGACTATATAGAGAAGTTCCACTCATAAGACCAGCCTTCCTCAAGGAGCTACACAGTTTTGGAGGAATGCTCATTTCATAGTACTTTGCAAAGGAATTCCCGTCATATATTTCAGTCTGCATTTTGTAAGAATAGAAGACAGAGGCTAAATATGTCCCCAAAGCCCAAAGTGAGTCAGTGCTGAAGTTAGCTTTAGGGTTTCTAATTTAGTGGCCACATTGCCTTGGTCTCAGGCTATCTTTCCTGTCCACTTTAGAGTTCTGTATTTTCCAACTCATTTCTCTCCCAACTTGAAAACAAGCTAAAGTCTTTTTCTCCCTGAGGGCTGTTCAGCATACTCTGCAAAACAGCACCCTGGGCAGGCATGGAGGGACAGTGGAGGATGGTGGGCTCCTGAGGTCCTTGGTGGTCCCGGGGGTCCTGGCTACAGCTTCTCAGTAGGTGTGTGGGAAGGTTGTGTTCTGCATCAAGGAAGAGTTCTCCATACCTTTCATTCCAATATTGTTTGTTTTCTTTTCAGTTTAGGAATTTCAAAACTTAACCCATCTATTCCCCTATTTGCTCAGAATGAGTGGCAGAAGTGGAATGAATAAAAAATGGATGTGTCCTATTGTAGGCTTAGGGAAGCAGTTTTGGATCCAATGGCGAGTTCAGAAACCTTTTCATTACATTTGTTCTTTGTTGGTAACCAGTGGGGATGAGTCAATGTTCTTCAGATTCCCTCTTGCTAACCCTGCCCCTGCTTACCCACATGCATGCACAACTCATCCACACGCAGCCCGTCATGCGGGAGCTTGGGTGAACGCCTGGGTCAGTAAGAAACCTCACATCTCATTCATCTGTTTATATTTTTGTTTTGCAAACAGCATTCACGTACACTAAGTCTTGAAGTGCTGTGGCCCTCCTTAGCCACTGCCCCTTGGCTCTTCACGAGGCAGTTGCTGGCTGGGTGTAGCAGATGAGCTTTGACACTCAGGAGTGAACGGCGAAGGGCTTCACACGCAGCCAGACCCTGGGATTGGGACGGGTGTTGTGTTAGGGAATAAAGTTTCCTAACAGTTCGAGTTCGGTGACATGAAAGAAACTGCAGTTTGTTAAGTGAGACCATCACTCGCGGGGGCGCAGGACAGAGGCAGAAAGGGAGAGTGAGAGGGAGAAGTTTATTTATGGAGTGTCAGGGAACCATCGAGGCCCAGCAGGCCCAGAAGCAGCGGACTTCCCTCCGTGTCGGTTTTCTCCCTCTGACCTTGGATGAACTAGCGAGCAGTATATTATGCCGGGCGATTGTGCCGGTTTGTCATGGTTAGCATTCTGGACTGTCACCGGAATGTAGGAAATGGATGAATTTGAATTGAACCATGAGGTGGTCTGCTGGGCCCTCTCCTAGTCTCAAGGAGACCTGTCGCGCTGTTCATCTGGGCTGGGCCTAATGAAAGCTCTGGAGCGGGAGAGAGGTGGGCCTTTGATCTCTTTGTTGCAGCTGCTCCCTGGGAACTCGCTGAAATCAATGCCCTGTTTTCCTGAAGGACTGAATGGCTCTGCCTAACTAGCTTTGTGAAGCCTTGGGGAATTCACTGCTTGTGTTTATTGACAGCTGAAAGGGAGCACATGGGGTGGAATGGACCTTCTTGTGAAAACCAGGCACAAGGAAAATTAGACCTCAATTTAACACAGAGGAATTTGGAAATTCACCCCAAAGGAGACGGGAGTTTCTCATGCTTACATTAGAATGACTCAAGTTTGGGGCTAGTGTGTAATGAACAATGGAGGTTTTGTCACAACTATGTTATAAGTAGGAATATGGTATGCATAATAAATGATCTTAAGTAGAAGTTGATGCAACACCCTCCTTTTTAAAAACACAGATGTAGAGAAAGGCAAATATCACACTATAGTAAGGTGATGCTTTTATTTTTGCCTTCAGGAAAAAAAAGTGATACTTAAAGTAAGAATGTGTATTCGTGTATATATAAATATATACAAGATAGATAACTATACTACTAATCTCTGTTCATCATAAAGAACAGTTGTATTTTCATTATCTGATTGTTCTTTTTTCATGCCTACATCTTGTAATCTGAACAACTTTCAAGATAATGGTATGCAATATATTAACCAGTATTGATTTCCTATTTTCTTTCTTTTTAAATTCTGCATTGTTTTTATCCTTTCTTTGTTTTTTTTTAAAGAGTGTTGTATATGAATTTTCTCATATGTCTTTTGTTCACTTAGGTTTCAAGTTTTACTCATGCCGGTAGTTCGTGCCATTCTGCACTGTGTGTGTGTGTTTCATGGGGAATATTATAATATATTTATTTTTAAAGTGTATACCCCTGGGGTTTTGTAACTGAAAGTCAGTGTCGACCATAGATGAAACTGACTAATAGGGCCAGAATAGCACCTAAAATTACCATAGTTCATAAATCTTAAAACTACCACCTGCCTTTTTAGAACATAGTAAAGAAAAAAATCTTGCGCTTGCCACAAGGAAATGTCATCATCCCTTCTTGCCCACTGCCCCCACCCCTGGAAGAATTTATGGCTTCTTCCTTTGGCCCCCAGCCCTTTGTGCACACCTCAATTATAGTACTTAACACATTGCCCCAAGCCCTTTGTGTAGGTGTATTCTGTTAGCGGGAAGTAAAGCGGCTGTGTTGTATTCATTTTGATATCTCCAAGCCTAGCAAAGCACTTGGCTCAGTCAATGCAGCTGAATAAATGAGGATTGATGGCTCCCTGTACATTCCTTTGAATGTAATTACTTATCCAGCCTTCAGCAGTGAATTCTAAATTTTAGGAAAAACCTGATTGGTCTGTTGTTACCTGATCGGTGCTATAGCTTTTAGAAATCTTTTCTTTATAGAGAATTAGTAAACAGGTTCTTGCTTTGGCAGGTTCTTTGGGCAGCCCACCAGGCTGCAGGAGGAGGCACTAACCATGTATGGCCTTGTCCTTTTCAGAGGCCAGCTCTCTGCTCTATTATTCTTCCCTAAAAATAAACCTCAAGGTGATGTTTCGTTATTGCCATTAAGATGAAAAAGCTTGTAGTTAAGAATTTCGTAGGCTTTCACTTAACCAAAATTAGTGACTGAGATGGATGCAGATTCCATTTTATATGATTTAATTGTATGATGTAATGTTAAATAATGCAAACAAAGCATCCTTTAACAATTTCCTTCACCAGGTTAACTACCCCTCTCTCTATTATAAGTCCTTTATCAGAGGAAGCAAACACCTTCAGTACTCAGTAAAAAGTGAAAGGAGAACTTTGATTCTGAAGGCTAGAGAACTCTGATTTCACAGGACCCTAAAACAAACCCAATTTCTGTGCTATTCTCAAGTTACAATCTATTTCTTTTTTAAGCCTGAGCTTTATTTAAGCAGGAAATAGTTCTCAACATTCTTTGGTAAAATAACTTCTTAAAATCATAACGAAAACTCTAGAGAAATTGCAGAGGATAGAGGAGTGAGCATGAAAGTACAGAAACTGGCTAATGATTTGACTCATCTTAATTTTTACTACTACCATTATTTTTAAAGGCATCTACTTGGATTTCTGTTTTGACTAAAAGGTAAGGATGAAATTTGAAATAGAGGTGTACAGATTTGTGGGTCGTGGTAGGTATCCTTTAGAGGAATGGGTATCTGTATGGGTTGAACACATACGGTAGATTTCACAGGTTATCTTGATGCTGAGATTATAGATTTCTTCTGAAACAAGAAACTTACCATGGCTTTGAGCATTGGTAGACTCATCTCCCTGGGTATTCACTTGTAGATAAGAAAGCCTTACGCATAACTCTTAAGTTTTATAGCTTGGCTGCTCAATCCTTCCACAGTAGGGACGGGTGAAGAATAGAGGAAAAAGTAGGAAACTGATTTGGACTTTCCCGTGTGATAGTGCAACTTTCAGTGGTAAAGCTTATCTTTATCTGCTTTATCTACATGCAGGCCAAGGAAGTGGCTGCCACCAGAAACTGTATGCTTGCTATGTTTATAGAATCAGATAACTTCAACTATGGTATCCTCCATAAAACAGTCTTTTTTTTTTTCTTTTCTTTTTTTGTAGCCCAGAGACTGAAATAACAATTTCAAGTAATTTAAGAGTCAGTCAGCTCCTCAGAATGGTTTCAGGGATCAGTATGTTTTTGATCTCTGTCCTACATCTAGCAAACATTCTACCTCAGCAAACATTCTAGTGGAAAGAGACCAGATTCTCCCTGCTTAGCTTTCCATCCATCTACACTGAATAAATAAAGTGGCCTTATGAAAGGCTCATGTAATCCTGGGGTGGTGGCACATACCTGTGATTCCAGCACTTTGGGAAACTGAGGTAAGAGGATCACAGTTTGATTACAGCCTGGGCAACTTAGCAAGACCTGTCTCAGAACAAAAAAATAAAAAGGGCTGGGGATGTAGCTCAGTGCCAAGGCCCTGTGTTCAATTCCGAGTGCTACTCCCTCCTCAAAAAAAGACTCGTGTAGTCATTGATGATGAGACGTCCTCCTTACCCACTACACTGCATTGCAAGAGAGGCTCTCCTGAAATATAAGATCATTTTAAATTATATGTAAGGTGTATATGAAGCCAAATGTTACTACAGTATAAAGATTTTCTGTAATAATTTATTGTCTGATTATTTGTAATTAATGTTGAGTATATTCCCAAGGATGGTAAATACTTAGTGTATGTGTAACTGTGTGCAGCATTGCTTATCGTCTCCTTTACTGAGACATTTTCCAGCAAGGAAAGGTCCCCCATCTCAAAGGGGAAAAAAACCCAACTCAATTCAGAGCCCAGGTTGTTACTCCATTAGATGAGTAGAATTCAGATTAATGAGGTTTTGCTATTAGGGGGAAGAAACTTCAGCCTTTCCAGTCAGTGCATAAATGTGGACCCACAATGGAAGGAGGTTGCTACGTGCTCAGATATTCACCCAGGTGGCCCGGACTGGCGGTCAGGAGGGAGTTTGTTTCTGTTGAAGCGAGGCTTGGTGGCTCTGAGTTACTAGGACAGACTTCCTGTCTTCATCCTTTTCATGAAAAAGTATACTCAAATCTTTGTCAGTCTTTAAAAATTCCACTGCTGCCTTCCCTTCCATCACCATCCTGTTTCTGTTCTTTTACCTCTGCCCTGGTCAATCACTGGGTGTGCTCAGTGTCAAGTCCTGTGCCCCAGGTCTCCCCTCAGGATAGTCTTGTCTTTGAAAAAAAAAAAAAAAAAGGAGTTTTGCAGAGGTGGGGTGTTTTCTGTTTTTAATAGTTCACCTTTTGCTGGCCTTTCCTTATTCCTGAGTAGCCCCCCACCCCTCTGTCAGGACCTCTTACTTGCAGCCAAACTCACGATGTGTTCTTGCTTGACACTTTTATTTTTTTCCCTGGCACTGAGCATTGAACCCAGGGCGTCAAGCATGCTAGGCCAGTGCACTACACTGTACTGCTGAGCTATATCCCTGGTTTGGTTTGGTTTGGTTTGGTTTTTAAGGGTCTTATTAAATTGTCCAGGCTGACCTCAAATTTGCAATCCTACCTGACCCTCCAGAGTGGCTGGATTACTGGTTTGTGCCACCTTGCTTGGCTTAGTTGATGCTCTTTAAAAAGGTTCTGATGTCTTCTCATTTCCACTTCATGCTGTGAGGTATTTATACTTTGGGTCCCTGAAAAATAATTGCAAATGTCTAAGTGCTTCCTGCTCACCAGACACAGGGTTAAGCACTTTACTCCTGTCAACTCATTTACTCTCCGAGGGAGGTTGTGCTGCAGGGGCATTATTATGGTGACTCCAGTTTACAGGGGAAGAAGTTGAGGTAAAGAAATTAAACAAATTGGATGAGATTCTTGGGCAAGTCCAGTTAGTGCAAGGATTTGAATCTCTATCTTCTGACCCCATAGCCGTGCTGTTAACTACATTGCTATTGCCTCTTTCAAATGAAAAATACTTTAAAACCAAGTATAGAGGCAAACCATCTCTAATCCAGCTACCTGGGAGGCTGAGGCAAGCGGATTATAAATTCAAGACCATCCTGGGCAACTTAGCAATTTCATGACTCAAAATCAGTAAATATGTACATACACACATACATATGTATCCTTTCAGGACTTAAAGGAATGTTGCACTGTGACACAATACCATAATGGCATGAGTGTGATGGGGAGAGATTTTGATGCTAGCACCTCGTAGTTCATATTCTGCATAGGTAAATGTCTCCGTGTGGGTTGCCAGTATGGTTTCTTTGTGCTTTTTACACCTCTTTCTTATGTTTTTTTCCCTAGGTTTGCTCTCATGTCTGATGTGGTCTCTGTTTTGGGTCACATGTGAAACTCACCTGTACCTCAAATAGGAAGGTAAGTATGTCTGGCTAAGTCCTCAGAGGCCTGCACACTCACCTCCCCTGCAGCCAGTGGTGACTGTTTGCATTTTCTCTGCAGTGGAGCCCATGCCAAAGCCTCTTGCACAGTAGAAGGGTTACAGCATTTCCACAAACCTCAGTGCCAGAGAGTTTGCATTTGAGGAACTTCAGGCCTTGTGGGAAAAACAGAATTGAGGGATAAAGGTTGGGAACTTAAAAAACCCTATCTTTAAAAAAAGCCAAGAAGATTTACTAAGAACATTGTCACTATCCATACTGAATTAGAAATCATGGGAACTGTACCATTGATTTTTGTGTATCATAACTCGCTTACTAAAACGTTTATGATCTCCTTCCCTTTTATTTTAAAAAGATGTTTTAAAGTTGTTTATTTTTTTTTAAAAATCAAAGAAAATACTAAGACATGATATTTTCCTCTATTCAGAATCCTATATCTGCTGTGTGACTCTAAATCATCCTCCCTAAATCATAATGTGAAGTCATTGTCCATTTACTTGCATATTCTATCCAAAGTTCCTAAAGTTGTGAAGTAGGTAGATCCAGAGTTTATCCGAAGGAATCTATGGTGCCAGGGTCCGTGTTACATCTCAGAAGTTTTTATTTCTCATTTTCCACCATTCTTACAAAGATAATGGTTTGTTTTAACCACTCATTTCAGGATAATGGTCCTTAATTCCAGCCTTAAATTTCCTATCCAACATTTTTGTGGTTTTTCTCCATAGCATGCGTTCTCTGTCCAAGCCTGCTTCACCCTAAAGCAACCCTTCCCTTGGTTTGCAGCTTTTACACTGTTGCTTAACCATAACTCTTGGCCTCTTCCCATGTATTTTTATGCAAAATGTCCTTTACTGCGATCCCATAATTTTTTTTTTATTTCAGTAGTTTTTGTAACTTTTCTTATCCATCTTATATCTCTGTCTCTGTCTCTCTCACTCGTGCACGCGCATGCACACACACGCACACATACACCCATTTTCCCAAGATAAACCACTTCCCGGCTTCTTTTGTGATTTTGAGGCTGATTTCCAGCTGTCTAAGGTGGGGTATCAGGTGTGCCCATGTACATTCTGCTCTCCCAATGATTCTTTTTTTTTTTAACACTTAATATTAATAGTGGTTTTCATTTATTAGTACATGTTAGCAGTACATGAAGTTTATATTCATCTTGGAGATTGGTCCATGCACGTAATCTCCAGATAATTCTCACCAAAATTGGTCTACTTCCCCAACAACACATTCAGAAGGAAAGATTTTGGAAAATTAAAAAATGCATGAATGGCTTCCTCTTTTGGGTATTCATAAGACCAGTTCATGCCAGGCCCATTCTCAGTTGTTTCTTGCATCAATAGCACAGTAAATTGTATTACACTACTTAAGAATTTAGTAATCTTTCCAATATACAATGCACACATAAAGCAAATAGATAATAATAGAAATTTCTTTTATAAGCATATGTTAGGAAGTAAGATGATGATTCACATTAAAGAGCATTGAAGTGGATCATTCATGTACACTCTTTCTGTTCCATGTTTTGGGTTCCAAAATAAATTGTGTTTATTAACAGTATTAAAGTTTCCTTGTAATAAGCTCATCCATTGTGTAAACAAAATCACTCTTGCTACTTCTTACTTACAGGCCACATCTGTGTACATCTGTTTTGGACTCTGTGCCCATCATTATGCCATTATATGTTTCCATATATTGTGTCTTTTATAACAGCTCCATAAGACAGATAACCCCATCTTATGGCAGAGGAGACTCAGGCTTAGAGAAGAAATTATGCAACTTGGTGGAGGTCAAGTAGCAGAACCAACATTAAAATCTAGAACTATCCAACTGTAAAGCTGGTTTTCTTTCCACTCAATCTGTCTCAGGTTGTATCTAGAAGAATACTGTCCTTGGGTTATGTCTAGAAGAATACTGTTCTTGGGTTAGTTCTTCAACCACTGGATCTTAACATAATACAGTACTAAGTAGAGTATGCATCTCTCATAATGAATGGAGCAAGAGTAGAACACATTATTGTACCACTTTCAGATAAGAAAACTTATTATCTAGAGACTATTATTAAAACTTACCTTCTTCATGAACAATAAATAAAAAGTGAAAGTGAAGGCAATTGGGATCTTAATAGTGGAAAGTATTAAATATAATTATTAAAATTAGCAAATAAAGTGTATGTCACAGTGTTTAAAATGCTAGAAACTAGGTATGTTTATGCTACAACAAAGTATGTTCTAATTGGGGAATATCCTTAATTGATCCATTTTGTAGAATTTACCAAGGCAATATTTTTTCTTTTTGTTTCAACAGCAGGAATTAAAAGTGATTCAAAGAAACACACAATCACCATGTAAATTAAGATCATAGTCTATTTTGTTTCCCTGAAATGGTTCTCATTTGTCTCAACTGTTCAAGTCAAAGGGCACAAATGTTGCTAGTTCTGATTCAGGGAAGAAGCAGAACTCTGTAAATGGTTTTATGGAGAAACTTGGGCATTCAGTGATTGCATTCATGCTTTTGAGCAATTTTGTTGCTTGGTTTGATTTTTGCTATGGGAATTACTATTTGCCTATTTTATTTATTTTCTTTTTTTAAATTAAGTTTATTAGTACATCTTAAATATACATAATGATCACATTCATCATAGGGACTTTGTTCTTGTACACGACTTAACTGTTTGCCCATTTTAATGTGTGTAATTGATAAATCCAGGAGAATCATCTCTATGTCTGCTGCCTGAAGTCTCTGTCTATAACATAAGCCCGAACATAGTGCTCTGTGATTAAAAATTCAGTGGTTCGGATTAGACAGGTCTCTTGGTTGCAACTGACAGAAACAAATGGACCATTGAAGAATTCCAAACAGACAAGTGACAGGAACATATTTGCATGTTAGAGGAATCACACTGACAGCAGTTTTCTGACTGAATGAAGGAAGCCAGTTCAAAACCAGAGAGCCTGGGGAAGAAGTGTGGATTTCAGTGTCCAGCGTGCAGAAGCTGCACTTTCCACGGACCTGGCTCCAGGCTCCTTATTGGGCTGCTGGGCATCTGAAAGAAGCTAGATAAGAGTTGAGCTGCGCCAGTGGAATGGACTGTCCTCCCTTCTCCATGTCTCTACCCTCTCACTCACAGGCACCACAGCTGGGAACATAGCTCCTGTGGATGATTGCCCACAGATTTAGTGGTGTGCCCGTTTGGCAAGAAAATAAGCTTCTCTGTCGCCTGATGCTTCCCTGTCTGAAACTCTGTCAGCCACAGCTCTTTGCACTCAAAAGTTCTAATTTCTGCGTCATAGCTGGTCTATCTTGGCATGTCCAAAGTCCTTTTCAGACTTCACCAGGGCCTTTAGAAAGCCTCTTCTGAAGGGGACAAGCATTCAGCTACAGAGCCAAAGTGGAATTTGCTTTGGGGAATGGGACTCAGCCCATTTGTCACAGGGTTTATACACATTCTCCCACCCACAAAACACCTTGGTTTCCTGGAGACCATCATTTCCATTTTATGGAAATCAAATCCTGTTCCCTTCCCTGCACCCTGGCCTGGGAGGGACACCCAGGGTTAGGGAACAGGGGTATCCTGGACCTAAGATGCCAGCTAGTCTGGCTCCTCTTTCTGCTTCAAAGCAGATTCCCCTTCTTTCCTTTTTTGTTTGTTTTTTAGCAATCCAGAGTTTAAGATAAAGGCCTCTCACTGTGTAGGTATTTGTGTGTGAATCAGAGGCATTATCTGCAAGTGTGCTCTGCCATCTGCCCTGGTTTCCTTCCTTTGTGCACTGTCTGACCCAGGATCTAAGGCACAGGCCTGCTCCCAGATCAATAGCACCTTCACTGACCTCTACGAACTGACAGTGGCATTTTTATGAAAAATGGGTCCAGTCCCCAGCTGTCATAGCTAGGCAGGGTTCTAAGAAGGATTTGTAGCACCTTCCTGGATCAGACTGTCACTGCACAAGGTTATTCCTCATCACCATCTTTGTTTGGACTCTGGCCTCCATTCTGCCATTGTAGAGGAGAAATTTATCTTGTGAGTTTTAGGGGCCTTCTCTTTCCCTACTGGGAAAACTAGAACGTAGAGAGTTCCATAGCTCCTGGAAGGCAAAGCACTGCCTGAGACCTTCTGTATACCACAGCAGTACTGCCTTCCAGTCTTGCAGCTGTGTGCTCAGAGCCAGGGGTGGAGGCCCAAACCCTCCTGCTTAAGACCTGGCTTCCAGCAGGAACAAGGGCAGGAGCACCCAGCTGTCCTTTCAAGGATTCCGCCTCTGCCCGAGAGGAGAGAACCATGCAAGGCAAGGGTGCACGTACTGGGGCCCGGCAGATCTCCTTTGCCTCTTGGTTGTGGAGTGGAAGGGAGAAGAGTGTCCTTATACATTCCTCCCCTGCTCCCAGAAGTTCAGCAGTATTTCTTCATTGGCTTTAGATGTTAACAGACTTCTTCAGGTCATTTCTGGCTTTGGCTGGGTTAAAATACAAGGGGTAATGAACCCTCCACTTGTTTTGAATGAGCTAGAAAGGGAAGGGGAGCTGGACAAAGTAGAATGTCCCACCATGCTGAATTGCAGGCTAAAATAAGGGCAGTTGGTACCCAAGGAGGAGGTAACTATGGGACCCAGGAGGAGGGAACAGACTTGAGAGACAATAAACCCACAGAATCTGTACAACTTAATCAGAGAGAAAAATCTAGCTATGACTTCAGAATTTCTGACTTTGTGGTGGCTGGGAAGTTATAGCAAAAGGATGGAATTTCAAATCACGTACTCCAGATTCACATCCCAGCTCAGCTGCTTGCTGGTTATGGAATCAGGCAGATTAGCACAACTTCTAAGCCTTGGTTTTCCCATAGTAAAATAGGGCTACCACTACCTACTCAGAACGTTATTGAGGGTGTTAAGTGGCAAACCGTAGCCATCACCTGTGAGCAACCAAGACCTGATAGCCATCGCTGCACAATGGTGCCCTCAGCCAATTTAGGTAGCCCCAGGAGGAGAAGCCAGCTTGAGACCTGGAGTGCTAAACCTCCACTTAAAAGACGGGACTAGGAAGGGCACTGCAAGACAATACTGGCCGAGAAGTGCAGGAAAGGGGTAGATGCGCTGGTCTGGAATCTGAGAGGAGGTCCAGGGTTGAGCCAGGTATGGTGATGCATGCCTAGGCAGCTTAGTGAGACCCTGTCTGAAAATTTACAAAATGAAAAGGACTAGGAATGTAGCTCAGTGGTAGACTGTTTGCAGTGTGAGGCGCCGGGTATTGCAAAATAAATTAATTAAAAATTTGGTATTGAAGATATTTGGAAGGCCTCTGACCTCAGGAAGTAGCTGAAACCTTGGAGTGTGAATGAGGTCTCCCTGGGAGTATCTATAATGGGAGAAGGTAGAGAGTCTGGTGTTAGGCTCACTAATGTGTTTAAATTTCATGGAATCCTTTAACAACATGCCCCTCCTGGGGCATCTTTAAAATGACGTCACTGTCTGGAGGTGAATCTGAGTATCCCACTTAGGGTCTCTTTTGGAAAGACAGAAGCTTGTTGTTCACCATGATTGACCCATCTTGCTGTGGTAAAATTTAGTTGTCAGTAATCTGCCAAATGAGGTGGGCCTCTTTCCGTCTGGAATTATGGATTTTAGAAAGAGAGTTAAACATTTGAGAGGCTTTGCAAAAACAAACCTGGCAAATCTTCAGTCTAAAGAATTCTTCCACTGAAAACAAAGACTGATTTTCCAGGGTTGGGGTTGCCTAGTTCTTTTCTGCTCAAATCATTAGAAGTTTTTTTAAAGTCAGTTTGAAGAGTTTTAAGTAAAACCAGGAGTCACAAGAAAAGTGAATAAGCTAAAACTGGAAGGAATCTTTTTGTTCAGTTTGGGTTTCAGCCAATGCTCAGCCATAAGTTAACCCCATTTATTATCTGAGAAAAAGCATGTTCCTAAATTCTGTTCTCAGAAGCAGACACCTAGAAAACACATTGTCTCAGCAGAAGGGCACTCTAGAAATCGTACGCTGTAGATTTATGAAACTTTCCTTTTTGTTGTCAATGAAAGGCTTTCTAAAAATATTTCCCATTCATTAAAGACAGTTAATGAATCTGGTTATCATGTGCTAATCTCCCTTCCTAGGAAAGCAGGATATTTTGGGCCACTCTGGAACTCAGAAAGTTTGATCTTTAGGATTAACTTTATGGGGTGACTTTTTACAACATACATTAAAAAGAAACTGTCATCTGAAAACCTCTGCTTTTGAAATCTACATCCAGACCCAGAGAGCAGTCTGCAAGTTGCATGCTATCAAACTGAGATGTGTTACTTTTCCTGATTGTCTCTTCTCCACTGTATTAAATTGTCATACACTGCATGTGACTGTCCCCCAGGCCGGGCCTGCATTAGGTTTCCCATTGCATTGTTAGCTGTGACCACGGGAGCCTGGTGCTGAGACGGCAGGTGGGAACGGCTGCGGACTTGATCTCCTCCCTGCCGCAGCGCTCCTCTTTCACCAGTGCAGCTCATACTGAACAGCTTAAGAATAAGCTCCTGTGTGAGCCTTTGCAGACCAAGGGGTATTGTTGAATTCAGAAAAGAATTGCTTTTTTATTTTTTTGGTGATAATTTGAATATTTTGACAATGAAGCTAAGCTACTGCTGACTGGTTTGTGTGTCTCATGTTCAGGGTACCCTTTCCTGGGAAGGAGAAGACTGCCCCCACCTCTCTGAATACATAAATTGATATTGTCCACTTGTAAGATGGACAAGCGCAAAGAATCATCCAGAAGAATTTGATTCTTTTGCCTTAGTGTTTTTTAAAGCTCTGGTGGGGGGAGTTTACTACAAGCTTTTGGGGACCACCCATTTAAATCACCCTGATAAACACAGAGCATTTCAAGATGAGAGATGGGCCATGCAGATGATTTGCGAAGTGTTTATACATACAAAATAAGGAAGAGATTGAACACAGACCGAGTGACTCAGACAAATAACCCGTTCACTTCCAGCTTCTTCCTGAGCTGTGTCGGGTTATTTTTAAACTTTAGTTGTCTGAAAAAGTCTTAATTTCTCCATTTTTAACTTACAAGGATGTTCTATACAGAATAAAGGGGCATGGCCCTTCTCATCAAATTAAGAGAAGCAGGCAGCCACTCATTAAATCACTAAGGTGAGTTATAATTGGCTTTATTTCATAATCGATTTACCTTTGTACCAGTGAAGAAAATCCTACGCAGCTTTCTCTCACTAAGCTCCTCTCACTAAGGAGAGCTGCTGGCTGGAATGGTTTCAGTGGGGAGAAGCCAAGTTTTATCACTAATTGGTGAAGAGATACTGGTTTTGAAATGCTCACCAAGGTTCAGTGGTACAAAGCCAGCTGCAGACTTGGTTCCTGAGGACTTGGTAGAAACAAATTCTCAGGACGCCCAAGATATTTCAGTCTGTGCTGGCCTAACCTGTGGCTTAGGAATCTGTCCTTTTAAAAAGATTTTCTACTGCACAATCAGATTTAGTGATTGCTAAATTGAATATCTAATTTGGAGATGTCAGTGTTTTGACCTCGCTTATTTGGTAAATCTTAACGTTTATCAGAAGCTTGTGTTGAAAGTGTTGACCAATCATTGCTGACTTTCTTTTAATTCATAATTTTAGGTTCCATTGCTGCATAGATTTGCATGCCTGTTTTTGGTATTTTAGTTCTGTTGGTTTAAAAGAAATACCATTTCCTCTGAGTGCTGTTTTGAATGTTTTATGTAAGCAATTTCACGTGTTATTTTTTTCTCCTTGCTGAAAAGGCAGGGACATACTTGAGGGTTGTTTTAATTCAGTTGCAGTAGAACAAAGGATATAAGTAACGATCACCCATCAAAGGACATGAAAAAGCAGTAGAAAATCTGTTGCACTGCAGTGGGGTGCACATCTGTGTACTCAGGTTACAGCATAATGGGGGGAATGAAGGTCAGGTTACAGCAGAGTGGGTAGAGTGTTTCTCTAACTTCATTGACTGGCGTTGTGCAAACTATTTCTTACAGATTTGGATCTTCAGGCTGCAGGGAGGACTCCAAACCCACCTCGCCTCAGCTGACGGTTCCTGTCACCCAGGAGGTGCGCAAGCTTTAAGATCATTTCTAGTTGGCTGTGTGTATGAATAATTGCTTGGAGACACAGCAAATGGAGGCAAAGGTACATCAAGGCGGTTCTAGTGGAGAATAAGTAGGCTTTTCTCCCTTTTCCTCCTCCAGCTGCAAAATATTTTAAGGCAGGCTTCTTGTGCTTTTCTTTTGTATACTCTGCATTTCAGGGATTCTGACAAAGCAGCCACTTATATGCTGACCCCATCCACAACCGCAGGAACACTGCAGGTCTGTGGAATTTTCTGCTGACAACCTTGTCAGTTCAGAAGCTCAAAAACTGCCCCTATGATCGGCCTTACTTGTGTGCCTTAAAATGTGTCGAGGTTGCCAGCCCCGAGTAGATGCTGAGGGGTCACCTTGGGGAGGGGACCAGTCACATCGCAACCGCACCACAGTGCCTGCTACCCATTCCGAGGCTTTCTTTGGAAATTCAGTAAGAGCTCCTGCTGATGGTCTCAGTTCCTGCACCCAGCATGGCTGGCAGAAGTGGGAAGAGATCACCAGTGATGTACTGTGTTAGCCTCCATCAGTATCACTGGTGAGGAGGAACAGGCTGCACCCAGGTGGCTAATGCTTCTTGGGCACTCACCGTGAATCAGGACCTTTTTTTAGCGAGGTCCATCATTTGCGGGTTCACAGTCAGTGCTTGTGGGCCAAGAACGTAATTCCACTGAGCCCTAATGGGGACAGTGTTGCCTTTGTATCTATCTCACAAGGCCGCAAGACAGAAATTATTAGACAAAACTAGCATGGGTGGGCTTTATGAGCTCCACTGAAATACTTTTATCATTGTACTAGATATAGTATTATTTTGATCCTCATGGAAATATATTGTTAGTGAATATCATTTTGATCTGTTGACCAAGGGATTAAAATTCATCCCAGTGGGGCTGAACATATGTATTTACCAGGAACTAAGAAAGATACTAGGAAGTGTAATGGGTTTGGGAATCAGAGAGGAGCTGTCTCTGGAAGGTCCTGTTAGGGGTCTGCAGTTTGCAGAGCAGGTACACAGGCTGGAGTCGGGCAGGAGTGGCCCATGCCAGGCCCTGTCTGTCTCAGGAGCTATGATGGCAAGGTCGGCAGAGACCAAGAGTGACCTGAGACATTGCTATGGGCTCCTGAGAAGGAGCAGCAAGTCTGGCTCACGGGGTGTCGGGTTTATTGTGAGCTAGGCGCTGGCCTCCAGCGCGCTGGGAGCGGGTCACACTGGACGGGGTGGACCACACATGTGCACTGCGGGGACAGCCACTTCTGAGCTCACATTCCTCCTCTATTGAACCCGGCGTGATTGTAATGGTCTGTTAAACAAACAAAGGGCCGAAAGTTGTGAATGGGGGAGGAAAAAGACAGAGGGTGAAAAGCAGAGGGGGCTGGCTTGCAAGTGTTCCACTCTTTTTCAGCTTTCTCCTCATTTCCTTAACATTCCTTCCCCGCTCTTTCCGAGAAGCCAGTGCAGGAACTTAGAAAAGTCAGCTCATTTCTCCAGTGCTGCTTGGTTTGGAAACAGAAACCCAACAAAATGTTTAGCAGTTTTAAAAAGGGGACCCAGATAATTTTAAAGGACCATTGATAAATAGTTGTATATTTCAGATTTATTTCTGGGTGAACAATCTGTCAGGCACAGGAGCAGCAGTCTGACTTTTCTCACACAGTCATCCATATACACAGTTTAAGCTCTAGATATCCATCTATTGACAGAGCTTGAAAAACAAGTGTACATTGTCATTTTAAAAGTACCCATCACATTTGTGTTCGAGTTCATCAGATTGGGCCTGGGCTTGACTGGCGTGGGGCAAAGGGTCTTGAGAGCAGTACCTCGTGTTTGCCATTCTCTCCAGATAACTCAGCCACGCGGGGGAGGCACGACTGGCCTCTGAGGTCCCCTCTGGAACTCAGTCTGCCGAGGAGACCATGGAGCCTCGCACACTTCTGGTTCCCAGTGTGATAAGCCAGCCTGGTCCCAGCCCGGCCCACCCCTCCCCCACCTCCCAACCAGCCTGGCCCGAGCTCCAAAACGCCCTGCACTGATCTTCCACGTTCTTCCTGCTGCCTGCAGTTGCCTTCCTCTTCTGTCTAGCTGGGGGTACTTCAGGACTCAGCCTAAGTAGTTGTAATCAAAATTTAGGCAGTACAGAGACTCAGAAAGGAAAAAGAAAAATTATGTATCATCTTGTCCCATTACCCAGTCAGATCCTGCTGACATAGTGGATTTTTTTTTTTTTTTTTTTTTTTTTTGAGATGGGCTTGCTTTGTAGTTCAGGGTGGCACTGAACTCACTATGTAGCCCAGGCTGACCCTGAACTCATTATGATCCTCGTGCCTTAGCATCCCACGTGCTGGGATTACAGGTGTGCACCACCACATTGTGCCCAGCCCTGCTTGCCTTTTTTTCTGTTTAGTAATATTGTCTTAGGGTCAAACAAACCACCTGAGCCTTGAGCATCCTTTCCTGCTAACATAGATGAAAAGTTTCCTTCCAGTTTAAACTGGAGTCTGGCTTCCCCTTGTCAGTGTGGCCAGGAGGCTTTCCTTGCTTCTCTTTTCAGTGTAAGCCTCACCCTCAACACTTCTGAGAAGGAACCAGGCTTTTCTTTCCCCTAAACGGGGGCCCTGTTGGGACAATAGGCCCTGCTGTTAATTGGAGTTTTGGTTCCTCCATGACCTACACTTAGCATCCAGGAAAAGAGATTACGCCATCAGCTATAGAAGCAGACCCTAAAAGGGTCTAAAGGCCAGTCGGTGAGGATTTATAGGGAGGGAGGAGGGGGATATATTTTCAGCTGTCACAAAGGACCAGTCCCCATCCCTGACTTTAATGATTAGGAAATCTGCTCCTAATACCAAAGCCTTTTGTCACCCCTCTGCCTGTCCAGGCTACCTAGAATCTCCATCAATAAATAGTCATCTTAAAACAAGGACAGTCCATCCATCTCCACTTGAGAGCCAATCCTGGATTTAACACTTGCCTTTCCGGACACAACCATCCCCTAAGTGACTGTGGCACTGCCTGGGATCCCCAGTGAGTCAGCCCTGCTTGTCCTCTGCAGGATGAGGGAGGGCAGCCGGTGGGCAGTTGCAGGCCTGGGAGCCAGGACATGCATTGATGGTGACACTTCCCAGGGCCCCAGGCAGCAGAGGGTCCTCTATCCTCTGCAGTTTGGTACCTGTGGCTCTTTGGGGCTCACATTCTTTGGGCAGAGTGCTCCTTGGGGCTGCTCCCCACTCAGAGAGACAGCATCACGGGTACTGGCTGTCTGCTGCTGCTGCTTTTCTCCCATTAGTGGCCAGCTCTGCTAAGTTAGCTGCCGTCTTCAGTGCTAAATAGCACAGAACAGAGAGACCCTGCTATGGAAAGCCCACCTTCTGCTAGTGGATAGGGAGTCAAAGACTTCTTTAAGCTGCTTGGGACCTGTCTATACTGTCACTGTGCAGGAGATATTAAGCAGATGTTGTCAACTTTGAACCAAACATCAGTTCCCGTTTGCTGATGGTGTGCAGCACAGAGCGGTTAGAGCTCCCAGGTGGAGGCTGGCACTGCCAGGGCAGCGCTGAGAACTGTGTGCCCCCGCAGGCCTGCCACGCACCCCACCTGTGGAGTACCATCCAATCTGCTGGGAGGATTAGTCTAGCTGTGGCCTGCCGGAAAGAAAACAAAGTCTTCCTTCGTCCAGGGCGAGCCCACTTCACCAAACTACTCTGGGGAGGAGAAACACTGGTGATCAAAGTTGGTCATGTGAGCTTCCTGTCAGGATCCCGGGCCACCCACAGAGAGCTCAGAGACATTTATAAAGCCACCTGGATAAGCAGTGTTCAGAATGCATGATAGTGTCCTCTTCCCTGAAGCCAAAGGGTGCCATTCACCATTTGTCTGCCTGTCCGTTTGTCCGTTTCTCCCACCCTCCTCCCAGTACTAGAGATTGAACCCAGGGCCTTCACACCAAACTACATTCCTAACCCTCTTTTTATTTTTATTTTGAGACAGGGTCTCTAAATTGCTGAGGCTGAGTCCAAACTTGCATTCGTGCTCAGCCTCCTGGAGCGCTGGGATTACAGGTGTGCCCCACAGAGTCAGGCTTGCACCCCAGTTTTTCAAAGAGGATCTTACCAACTCCATGCCAGGCATCTCCATATTGGCTGGAGTGGTATTAAGCACCGTGAAACCCAATGTGTCTAACACTGAATTCCTAACTCCTCTTTTTTCCTGGCATTTTCCTCTGGGACTTTCCATGTCTGCCACCACCATCACCTCTTTTGGGGATCCTAAGTCCTAGTCTAACTGGTCCACTTCCAGTGTCACTTAGACCTGCCCCTTTCTCCTTGTACAGGTTGCATTATCTCTCTTGCGACAGGGTAGAAGTCTAAGTGGTCTGCACCAGGCCTATGTCGCTTACTCCTGGCAGAGTGGCATCAGAAAGTGGCATGTAATAACTTCTAATGAATTCCTGTAACTGGCTGTTGGGTCCTCTGTGCCTGGGGGGCAGCCTTTCTCCTGGGATTTGGCTTTTCTCGGTTCTCTGTGACCCTGTGACTCACAGTCATGGGCTTAGCTCTCTTCCCAGTGCTGTTGAGACAGGGTCATACTGGCATTCTCCAGCTACGGTTCCCTCTTCTTCCCCCGCCCCACAACAGATGCACACGTCCCTGGCTACAGTGGACCCTGCATGATTTAGTCTCTATTTGCTTCCTAAGCCTGTTTCACAGCTCTGCTCCATATCTGAGCCCTGTTCCAGTCCTATTAAACTACTTGTTTTCAGATGTCACATGAGCATTTGTTACCTTGGCCTAGAGTGCACCACTTCCCCCTTGAACACCTACTAAACCTGCAAGCTGATCTTAATTTTGGACTCCTCCTTGAAACTTACCTCCATCTCCCAAGCAGCAGCTGTCCTATCTACCTTGCTAATTGTTTTCACTATGATTTATCATCTTCCATGAGCAATTGGATATCTACTGATTCCAAAGCATGAATCCTTGGGGTTTTTGGCACTGGGAATTGAACTCAGGACCTTACACTTGCCAGGCAGGTGCTGTGCCACTAAGCTATATCCCCGGCCCCTCAAAGCATGAATCTTTGAATAAACACATCTTGTCTGTGACTCCAGTTTTATAGATTGCCTCTTTTCCTTTTGCTGGGCATTACTTAGGTATCTTTATTTTGTGGCTAATATAGATGGCATTTTAAATTATAGCTGTTTGCTGGTATTTAGAAATGCAGTTGATTTTTGTAGTTTGATTTTTATATCTAAACACTGACAAGCTAATCTTCTGGTATGAGTTCTTTGGTATCTTGTAGACCCTGATCTACAAGTAATGAAAGGTTTATTTTAAATTTACATCTTTTGTTTCTGTTTATTGCCTTATTCTATGATCCACAGCTTCTAGTACAATAAAGAAATATTTAATAGATAACTTTGTCATGTATGGAAGATTGTAAACTCTGTTTTGTTAACCTAAAAGTAATTCCAGGTTCTTGGTCTAACTACTCGTATTTTAACCATTGTATTTGTAAATGATTTTACTGTTAGTGTCCAGATTATATTAGCTGAGTTGCTTTGTGGGTGAATCACTAGTGAGCAACAGGACCAGCTCACATGGAAAACGTCAGGTACCCTCTAAATAAGCCATGTGAGCAAACTTAAAGGTGGCTAGGAATCATCAGGAAAATTAATTAAAATTACAGATTCTGAGATACTCTCCTAGCAAGCCTGCCTCTGTTACCTGTTCCTGCCTAGAGTCTTACACTGCCATTTTTATTATTGTAGTTCTCTTAAAAATTCTGTTCTCTTAATACCCTGTCATCTTTTAAGTATTTCTCCTACCTCCTTTAGGATATTGACAACAGTAGCTTTTAAATTTTTCTTTTGTATTTTTTCTTCCCCATCCTAGCCGCTTTTCTTTTAAGTTTTGCATTGATTTTTCCTCTTAGATGCTGTCTCCTGTTTCCTGGCAATCCTTGACTGATGTAGGAGAACAGAGCCATTAAAGAGCCAAGGAAGCTCCTCATGTGTGCTTAGGTAGGGCTTTGTCAAGAAGGGCCTTGCTGTAGTTGTTGTTGTGGTTGTTGTTGTGGCCATCATTGTCGGGTAATGCCATGGGTCCTTGAGGCAACCTCCCCGCCCCCTTGTCTTTAGAAGAGTTTCTGGGAAGACCAAAGCAACGTGCTTTTATTCACTCTAACAACTTTAAGTAGATACAACTCATGCTGTTTGCAAACAGAAAGCACCCATCCTTTTCAAACTTTATGGCTGGCACAAAGATAATAATGTTCTAAAGCAGTGCTGTAACACACTGGAGTGCTCTCTTCTTCTCTCTGAATATTACATAAACACTTCACTTTGGCATCCTTTCTTATGTGAGGTCTTATTTTTAAGAAAATAAGAGCTTAGTTGCTGGCATAACAAAATTTTCTCAAGGCAACAGTTTAAGAAACCTGTAGGCAGCAAACCTGACTGTCCAGCACACTGGAGTGGCCCTCCCATAGCAGGACGGCGGGGACAGGGGCAGCCAGGCTTCCTGGCAGTGAGCACACCCCGGGGTGAAACAGTTTCAGACAGGTGCACTGGACATGTGTGCGGGGCTGTCAAGTGAACCCCACAGCCTGGAAGAGGAACTCATTCCTCTGTCCGAGAGTGACAGGAGAGGAGTCTGCCAGGTGGGCCGGGATGGCAGGCATTCCAGGAGGGGATGCACACTTACAGGAGAGAATGTAGCCCACGAATAGCAAGGGGACTGACCTGTGGCTTTGACTGTCTCTGTGCAACTGTGGGAGAGAGGTCCTCAGACATGCCAGGGGGATGGCACCTCCTTCCCAGTGATGTCAGCTCAAGTGCTGATGGATCTCAATGATAGCATCCTCATGCTTCATCCAGGCATTTTTTTTTTAAATAAGTGACTTTAAAAGATGCTGACAAATGAATCCCTATGGCTTGAGGGCATAGGTTTCTCTTTCAGGACAGGACTTGTGAAGTGACCATTTCTACCCACATTTGAAAGGAAATTTGTGCAAGTTGTTTTACCACTCGAATTCTAGAAAAACAGTATCACACAACTTTTCCTTTTCATTTTGACTCCATAGAAGGCAGACACAAAACATGTGGCCCATGAACCAGGAAATATCAATGACATTGTGAGGCCACGCACCATGAGCACCTCTTTCTGTGGATCATGGAGCCCACCTCTTCCAACACTGCATTCTCTTGGACACAGCACTCAGTAGATTTTTATGATGCATGTACAGAATGAAAAATAAGCAGAAACATCTCCCTGGGGGGTCCAGGCCTCCTCCTCTTTCTCCTGCTACCCAAGTCCTTCAAAAACGGATATTAAGAAAAGTACTCTAGATGCTTCATAGGGCCAGACAAACAAAAGAATTTCTACCTTTCCTGTTCCAGGATCAGCTGCTTCTTAATTCATGGCTGTAAGAAAAAACAACTTTGTTAGAGGTCTTTTAAAATTGGCCTTAACATTATTTATATCTGGGTCTTTGGAGATTTGGAGTAGAACCTTCTTATCCATAAGAAGTAGTGATGAGTGGTGTGAAAATACAAACTGAGAGCATCCATCCTGGAAGGCCAAAAATGGAAATTCATTTTCCCTTCAGAAATGGGCCTTGCATTGTATCACTGGGAACAATGGAAGTAGAAGCCAGAAGGCATGGTTTATTTTGAGAATGCTGTGAAACAGTTGTCCCGTTAGGTGATTGTGTTACGCAGCGCCAAGAAAGTCCTAGAACTACACTTGTGCTCTGACCTCCCCCTTCACCGCCATTTCCCCAGGCCCCCGGGAACACAGTCTTTCCTGGTTGTTGCCATATATATATGTTCTGACTCCCGTCTGATCCTCTCTCATCCCTAAAATAATCAGCATGAACAGAATGAAGCAGATGGCACAAGCCTTCTTCGCCATCCTGGCAGATCTGTATCACTCACTCAGTATTTTTAGAATCAAGGGGACTGAAAATTATGCCCTGAGATGTTTTGGGGTGAAGACGTACTATCTTTCCAGGGTGACAGGTGTTGAAATAGTACCATAGCTCCAATTCAACAGCAATCTGGGTGTCAAGGCGTAGGGCAGGCTGATCCTCGACAGGACCAGCACTTTGTCAGTTTTCTTAGGACTACTGGGGATGGGTCAGGTAACAGAAAGGAACTGTAAGTCTTTTTCAAGATGTGGTTAGAAATGCATTGGGTTTCAACTAAAGTTCAGAATCATCCATATGCAGCCGGTACTGATCGAGTGCCTGGTGATGAACAATGCCACCTATATCCACACAGTTTATTTATGTTTTTAATCGCTAAGCTTTGATCCTCAGTTGCAAAGAATGTGTGGTATTTTGGGAAAGACAATTTATAGTTGTTCGTGATCATGAAAACCATGCAAACATTTGTATTCTAAGGTTCATACTTGTGAAATACATAGTTACAGTGACTGGAATTATATAACTCTATGAATTTGAGTCAATCACTAAAGATTTCATGAAGAAATTAAAATGTGTTCACTAGCATGTAATTAATTCAGCTCAACATTTGAGGGACCAACTTTACACTTTGTGTTAGGCTGGGTATATTTAACACAAACTTGCAACTCACAAGAGAAAGTTTTGGGGAGAACATTCATAAAACAAGTTAGGTATGTATAAGTAATGTGAAAGACTGTTTTGAAGGGAAGGTTTGGGAACTTGAATTGGAAGAAATGTGCCTCACCCCTAAATAAAACACAACCGTGTCTTAACGCTCAAATTATAGTTACTGTCTTGGGTAACATCTTTCCCCAGCGGGAATGTGGGCATGGGAGATGTGTGTGACTGCTGGACTTGTGCATCTAGGGACCAAGTGACCAGAAAGTGGACCAGAAAAACTTTATTCAAAGGAAACCTTTTAAAATTGAATATATTTGATTTTCCTTTGTACTCCTGTTATGTTGGTAAGCAATCAGTGGAGGTTTACATCTGCTGAGAAACAAAGTATTCCGGCTTATTACTTTCCATCTCTTACATTCTCTCTGCATGTGTCTTGTCCACACTAGCTCCTCCCACTAGGAATAACTGATGGTGTACACACGGGGAGACTGTGTGTCTTTTCTCCACCATATTTGTTATTGAATTGTTAGGAACCATTAGTTGTTCATGGATACATGGTTCTACGTTAACCTCATTGTGTCATAAATATTACAACATCTGTATGGTAGTTTTTTAGATTAAAATTTGCTTCCAGATCATTTTCTTTCAGTTGATTGTCCCCAACACCTCTCTTACTTACATCAGGTGACTCTCATAAAAGACAAAACAGAAACTTGGGATATAGCCTACATGGGTGAGCTAGAATTTGAACTAGGAAATCTTTCCACTATGTTTAAGAAACAAACGACATAAATTTCACCCCCACTCCAGAGAAAACACCCAAGGGCGAATCAGTAGCACAAGTTATGTCCGAGAGAAAGCAGCCTCGCCCATATCTGTCCTGCAGGTATCTTAGAGACTCTCTAATCGTCTGCCTGTGCTATGTGACACAGCTGTAGTTAGCTATATGTGGCGATTAAAATTAAACAAAATAAGTTCCTGTTTCTCAGTGGCACATTTTGAGTGTTTAGGAGCCACAATATAAACAGCATTGCAATCATCTCAGAAAGTTCATAAAGCAAGAGTCAGGGAGAATAAATTTACTGAGATAAATTGAAAAAATATGTATGTTCTTGGAATTGGTAAGTGAGAGAAATATAGAACCCTTCCTACCAAACCTGCTCCTCCAAAGTGACAAGTGTATTGTGAGTTTAACTACAAAAGAAAGAAGGAAAACATGCATTTCAGATTTTATAACCTGTAGATATTTTATTCTTTTAAAAATAGATCTGGAAAGAACACAGGGCAATTTCAAGTGAATGAGTGTATTTTACAGCTGGCCCAGTACTGTGGCCAGAAGCAGGCTGTAGCGGGGAGGTCAGACCACAAGCGCTGGCTGCACATGCAGTAGGATTCCTAGAAGGGCTCTGTGGCCAGGGTTGTTGGGGTGGCTGTGGAGGAAGGGAATGAGTGGTTGGGGGGGGAGGGTGTTGGGCACAGCTGGGACAGAAGTCCAGCTAAAGTTGCACTTGGTGATAGGATCAGAAAGGAGAATTGGAATTGGAAAGGGGGTTTGGCTGAGGATTTCTGTGTGTCCCCAATTTCAGATTAGTTCCAAACCTTCAGGTCAGTGCCCTCAAGTCAGTTCTGTCAGCTCCAAGTTGGAAGGGCAGGGCAGTGAGGGGTGTTTGTCTTTGCTGTGACCTCTGCCCGGACACTGAAAACATCTGGGATGGAGGATTAGGAATACTAGGAGTTTCCTATAATTTTTGCCAGTTAGAAGAGGAATGGATGCTTATACATGTACTAGTATTTAAAAGTACTTAAACTGTTATTAAAATAAAAGTATATCTAGCTTTCCAATGGGAAAGTAACTGAAAAGGTAAGTAAAAATCAACTTTTATCAATAAAGAACAACTTGAAAAACACAGATTTAGCCATAAATGAACAACAGCAGGGAACAGAGCTTTAGAGACTTGCCCTGGTTACCTGGCAACATGGAGAAAAGGCTGGCCTACATACAAGAGCTACTCACGTGTGTTTGGCATAAGCATATAGGACAGTGTGAATATCCCTTATCCAAAGTGTTTGGAACCACAGGTGTTTTGGTCTTCTGTTCGGATTTTGGAATATATATATATATATATATATATATATATATATATATATATATCTCCCAAGTCTGAACACACAGTTCCCTTACATTTCATGAACATCTTAACCATAACCTGAGGTAGTTTTATACATTTCTAGTGTGTCTGTGTTTTAACTAATTCATCATATGAAGTCAGGTGTGGAATTTTCTAGTTGTGGTTGCAGGTTGATACTCAAATAATTTCAGATTTTGGAGTGTTCCAGTTTTTCAGATTTGGTACATTCAGCCTGTACTCTAATATCACTGAGTGTTGGCTCTTGAAAGGTCAGCTTCCACCCACCTGAGAATGACTCTCTCAAATAGCACAAAGTTCCAGGATGGACTGTATTATTCATGGGCTGTGTTACTCATGATGGTGTCTTAGACACTTATGAGTCCTCAAATGAGTCCATTGGTAGAAAGAGAAAAAAAGAGTTTGGAGTTTGGTGGCTGAGTTTGAAGAGGCAGCAGGTGCAGCTCCTAGAACTGCGCTACCCAAGTGTTGTGGACTGAAAACTGATGGTCAGTTTAAACACCAGCTGAACTGAATCAGCATGGTGCCGAGTGTAGATGGTTCACCTAAGGACTGTTGCCAGCATAAAAAAGAGATCTGGAGAGGAGGAGTAGTGTTGGTGTTGTTGTTTGGTGCTGCTGGTTCTCCTGTTGCTGTGGATTCTCCAGGAGGAGCTTGCTGAGCTTCTTTCCTGCTATGAACTTGGCTGTTCTCATTGTCAAAGGAGCTTGGGACCTTGTTGCTGAGAATGGCCGTGGTTCACTTAGAGGGAGCTCTGATCCTTATGCTGAGGGGAAGACGTGTGCTGCTCAGTCTCCAGGAGAAGTTTGTCACACTGGCTTCCTGATATGAACTCAGAGGAGCTCGGGACCTCACTGTCGCTGATGATGGCTGTGATATTTTTCGGGGGAGCCCTGGTCCTTACCTTGAGTGTTGCTTCTTGGCTCCAGTGTAGAACCCTCAGCCTGCTCGCACAGATCCTTCACCCCACTGGCACAGATTTTCTAACTTGCACCACTGACCTTTGGGTCTTCCCAGCACAGCTCCATGAAACAGATTTGCATGAGTTATTGTCATGGGCTGTAGGCCTCCAGTTAGACTCATGGGAGGCATTGTCATGGGCTCTAGGTCTTTAGCTGGACTCACGCAGGACCTTGCTGTGGGATCCAGGCCCTCGGCTGAATTCCTTGGGTCTTAGTGTGTGGACAGGTTTCCTGCACTTCTTGTATTTGACTCTGGGTGACTATTATAAAATAACAGTATAAATTATGTGCCCTGTACATAATCGTTTTCCTTGCAATCCCTGACTACAACGCCAGGGGCAGTTGAAGAATGAGGAAATGTCTTAGTGAACAAAAGGGGCAGACATGGACACAACAGCTTCCTAGAGGATGGAACAACAAGCGTCACTGTGGTCTGTGCTGTCAAAGCAGCCATCAGTCTCATTTCCATGGAAACATCCTCTCTTCCCCTCACCACATCAGTGCGGCTTCCTGGCTTTACTCATATTTGCAGCAGTCCTTGTGCCCAGTGATCTTACAAGCAAATTGCCTTAGATGTATACAAATGATTTCTTCTCATCCTCTGGAAGTTTAAACAGGTGTCATAAACAACTTACCTTATGCTAACAGCACATGAAGAAGGAAAGCCCATGGTTTGAATAGGAAGGGGGGAAGTTTTGTTTATGACCAAACATTCCAGCACACTAAGGCAGGTTTTTCTTTTCATCTTTTGTCACCTGAGACTCATGGTGACCTGAAACCATGCAGTAGCTGAGACTGAGGCTGAATCCATGGGAAGAGCTGTCTTTGTAAGGAGTGTGCCCCATCATCCCTCAGCGCGAGCCGCATGCCTGGTGGTGCACCACTCAGAAGACGCAGATAGGCAGATTTCTGTGCCAAAGGGCCTCTTGATGCACACAGCGAGAACTGTGCCCATTAAAGCCATTTAGAAGAACACGCTGAGTGTGGGTGGTTGCTTCCGAAGCGGCAGAGAGGAGAAGCAAGGCTGTGCCATGGCTGACCCGAGGGCACTTCTTGTCTCCACAGATGGTCTGGCGATGCAGGACCCCACCCAGCCGTAGCAATGCAGACCCCCTTCCTGCACCTGGATCTCGAGGCTGCGTGTAAACCGGGACGTGGGGAAGCAGGAAGCAAACCCGGTGCATCTGAGAGCACCGCATCTGGGTAGGACCGGGCAGTGATGCTGCCCCTGCCCAGCTCAGGAGCCCAGCTGCAGTGACACTGCTGATGTGCCTGGCACCTTCCTTCCATCTGTGCTTAAATGGCACAGCACTGGATCAGCACACCTGAGGAGAAAGGTGTGAGAAGCAAAGCCCATGGCTACGTTCCCCTGCCAGCTATGCGGCAAGACATTCCTCACCCTGGAGAAGTTCACTATCCACAATTATTCCCACTCCAGGGAGCGGCCGTTCAAGTGCTCGCAGACTGACTGTGGCAAAGCCTTTGTTTCCAGATACAAATTGATGAGGTGAGACACCAGGAAGGCTCTCGCAGCCCTCAGACAGCTCGCTTCAAGGGGAACGGGATGTGTGGTAGCCTTTTAGCCATTGTTTAAAACCGTCTCTCCAGTGATCACTGTGGTTCTCTGTGGTTTGGCTGTGCAGTATCAGTTTGTTCCTTTGGGCGTAAAGGCAGAGGCAAGGAGCCCACAGGAGAGGAGGTGGCACACAGACACTGTTAAACATGGCCCCCTGCTTTCATGACTCTGCCCTTCACTGGTCAAGGAGACAGTGTGGCATCTCACAAGGGCACAGTCCCCAGCTGTGACAGTGAGCAAGGGGAGCAGGTGGGCAGGGAGGAGGCTCTGGCAAGACTAGGCACCTCAGCTCTATAGCACCATGCACAGAGGGCTGGAGAGAGGTGGGGCCAGGCTGGGAGCACCAGGAGGAGGAAGCGCTGCACATCAGGCCTGGTTACTGTCTGCAAGGGTTGCTTCCAGCTATCGAGTAGGGTGTTAGGAAGGTGCCTCTAATAGCAATGTAGATGAGGGGTAAGGAGGCCGATTTGGGACCCGTTGCAAGGGTCTAGGCACAAAGTGTAAGTGCTTATCCAAGTCCCTCAAGGGAAGGTGCAGGGCAGGAAATACCCACAGATGCAGGCTTTTAGAGCAGCTGAACACCTTACGTGGAAAAGGCACCCACACAGTGAGGCACCACTGGGTGCAGAGATGCACAGTGTGTGCATTCAGAGGAATTTCAGGGGTACCGTGATGATCGGCCAAAGGATAAAACCCGCTGCTGTAGCAGATGAGTCTATTTTAAAGAAATATATATTTAATCTGAATTACTTCGTGAGAGCTATTAAGCACTCCATGCCACAATGATACATGACATACAGCTTCTCTTTCCAAGGGATTCTGGTATTACAGAGAGGGTAAAATACGCAGCCAGACAAGTCTGATTGATAGTGATGGTTGCGTGCATGATATTTATGGTGCCAGCAGAGCCACACATAAAGACTCCCACAAATGCGTGTTGCTTCTGATGCCTGCTTAGAGGAAATGTGCTTTCCCTGTGTCTTTAGCCTTCAGCTTTCTGTGCACATAGAAATGCACAGGTGAGAGTCAGCATTAGCAGGCATGCCTTTCCATCTGAGTGGTGTTAACAGGGCCCTCATTATCATTCAACCTTGGAGTGCCCTGTGGAAGGCGCTTGAACAAAGTGAACAAAAATGTAAATTACGCTCCTGGCCTTAAGGATACCAGTGTTATAGATGCTGTATTTTGCTATAAGTTGATGTTTAAAATTAAGCCTGTAAATGCATAGGCACTGTAAAATTCAAGCATTTCCTGCTGTACACAGGCCACTAGTTGTCATAGTAGCCATCTGAGTGCATACCATGCGCGCCAGTGCCATCGCTGTGGCTCCCTGCTCTGCATCAAGCTGCTGCTGTGTCTGTAGTGGGCATCACCATCCCGCACTCAGGGCAGTCTGGGGTGCAGCTGAGCTGTAGGAGGATAAAGCCCACAAGACATGTGCAGGAGAGAAATACCTGGAAAAGATAGCAGAGCGAGCTGATGATTGGAAGGAGTAGAATTCGTTGACGTTCTGTGGTTAAACCGCACTGAAGATGTCTTAAGCACCATTGGGGTAGCGCAAGGGAAATGACTTGTCCAGTTCAAGGTGTGAAGTAAGCAAAAAAGGGAAGCTGTGTGTTTTTATGTAAGCACTGTGGTCCCTACCCCAGCCCCAAGGTCTCTCCTCTGGCCACACTCTCCTAAAGGAATGAGACTGGTGAGATGGCAGGATGCTTTAGGTTTAAAAAAGAAAAGGTGATCAGCTGGGTATGGTGGCGCATGCCTGTAATCCCAGCGCATGGGAGGCTGAGGCAGGAGGATCACTGTGAGTTCGAGACCAGCCTGGGTTACAAAGTGAGCTCAAGGCCAGCCTGAACTGCAATAGGGAGACCCTGTCTCAAAAAGACAAAAATAAATAAAGAAAATAAGAAAGAAAAGGTGATACAGCAGCAGTTCCACTCCATTTCTCCACAGTTGCAATTGGAGTTCAATTTTATGAGCAGTAATTGAAGGAGAAAATAACTGACTGACTTAACCAGAAAAGAGAACGTAGGTTCAAGAACAGCAAACAATGAAACCAGTTAGATGGAGACAGCAAAGGGCAAGAAGAGATGACTTGGCAGGGCAGATTCAAGTCCCAGATTGGAAGTCTTCTCACAGCACTGACCTGATTCAGTTGACAGCCAAAGATGGTGGCATCTGGTATCCCCTAAAGGTCATACTAAAACTGGAAGTCTCATGGGTTGTGAGCTAAGATGAGAAGGAAACAAGTTGTTGAAGCACTTTCGACTACAATAATGTTCTAGATTGGGACAAGAGGAAGTGAGGGGAAAGTTAAAAAGGGAAGGACTGGATCATAGGCAAAGGAAAAACTGATAAAACTAAGGAATAGAAGGTGGTGAAACTTGAAAAGCAATGGAATTGCTCAGGTGCTGGTACCAACCTTGGCTCCAGAAACAGTACAAGTATAGGACAGGAAAGAGTGGGTAGAAAATTCACGATCCAGAGTTACTAACCTCAAGTCAATTTGCCCATGGATGACAGATGAAATCAAGCCAGATTAAAATCCTCTACAAAGAAAGAGGGGGAGAAAGGCAATGATAGAAGATCCAGGAGAGGCCTTTGCAGCACTATTTATTTTTGCTAAGCCAAATTGAAACAGTGTAAATGCTAAGTTGATAAGTCAGCCCTGCCCCATACTAAAAATCCCTCTCATACATATGTGGGTATCTTTAAAACAAGACGGCGACTTCCCCCCTCCACACGCTTTTAAAAACCCTTTGTGCAACCTGTGTTTGTATCCAAGTACACCTGGAATGAGGAGACAGCAGTGTATTTGATTTATCAGGTGCCTGTTGTACTGGTGCTTCACCCTCAGCACCCAGCGCAATATTCACACCAACCTTTCATTCTGCGCACTTCGCAGGTTACTCTTGTTTAAGAGAGAGAAGAAGGAGGTGTACAAGGTTTTGCTTTATTTTTAAGACAGTGATCCAGCTCAGCTTTATAAGTTTTGAACTGGCTTCCAGTCTGACTCTTAGTGGGACCACTGTCTTCTAAATCTTGGCTGTTAGCAACCACTTATCGGGGATGGGTAAGATAGAGTAGGCGGTTGGGAAAAAGGTATAATTAAGTACACTTCTGAGTTAAACATACAGTCTGCAAGAGAGTGTCTCTCTCTCTTTTTTTTTTTAATAGAACAAGTTGTTAGAAATTCTTTTGTTTCCAAAGTCACAAGCTCAGAGGATACAATTGCACTACAATTGTTAGTAAGACAAGTTAATCCTCTGAAGACATTCCAAAAGAGGCAGTTGCCCTAAAGGATAAAGCAACTTACCTGGTACCTGCAAGCTGCAAAGAAGGAATTCTGTTTTATAACAAACACTCGTGTATAGTACTTCGTGTTTCAGTTATTAAAGTAAGCCTTGTATAGCTTTAAGTGACAGTTTTTAAAAACTGGGTTCCAATTATATACTTTCTCCAAAGTTAAGGGTAAAGTTTTGTTGTTGTTTCTTCTAGTACTGGAGACTGAACCAAGGAAACCTGAATTTCTTTTTAAATTTTATTCTGAGATGAGGTTTCGCTAAATTGCCCAAGCTGGCTTTGAACTCGCCACTCTCCTGCCTCAGCCTTCCTTAAAGATGAGATTACAGGCATCTGCCACCTCTCCTGGCTAAGGACAAACTTTTTTAAAAGCTCCTAACAGTCTTATGTCTCTGGTCCGAACTTTGTAGTTCCATCAATAGAGACCATGCACAAATTTTATCAGAACAACAATCTAAAACTTGGGGCTCGGGGGTTTTACAAAAGTAGAAGGTATATTGGTTCACTTGGAAATTCAGGAATTTTCAGAGAGCATCAAATACCTATTTAACCTCCTCCTAAAAAGCATTTTTCATCACATAACTTTTAAAACTTGTATTTGTTTAGAAATCTATACACATAAGGATATGGTATCTTCTCAAAAAACATTCCTTCTGGTTAGCAAAATTGCATTATGCTTTCAGTAGTCCTAGGGTTTGTTGTTGGTTTTTTTTTTCCTTTAGTACTGGAGATTGAACCCATGGTCTTCACACTCATCTATATTCCCAGCCCTTTTTATTTTTGAGACAGACTCTTACTGCTTGGCTCAAACTTGTGATCTTCCTGCCTCAGCCTCCCAGAGTGCCGGGATTACAGGCGTATACCACCATGCCCAGGTAGTTTTTGGTTTTTGATGATAAAATTGTATGTATTTGGAAAATATAGAAAGGTAATGTTAAAGTGAAGACGTTCCAAACTATTAACATTCCAGGGTGCTATTATTTGTACACCCTTCTCCAACTCCTGTTGTGCAATGTTGCTTCTGCCCCAGGCACATGGCTACCCACTCTCCCCAGAAATCTCACCAGTGCGCTCACTGTGAGAAGACATTCAACCGGAAAGACCACCTGAAGAACCACCTCCAGACCCACGACCCCAACAAGATGGCCTTCGGGTGCGAGGAGTGTGGCAAGAAGTATAACACCATGCTGGGCTACAAGCGGCACCTGGCGCTGCACGCGGCCAGCAGCGGCGACCTAACCTGTGGGGTCTGCGCCCTAGAGCTGGGGAGCACCGAGGTGCTGCTGGACCACCTGAAGTCCCACGCGGAGGAGAAGCCGCCCAGCGCAGCCAAGGAGAAGAAGCACCAGTGCGACCACTGCGAGCGGTGCTTCTACACCCGGAAGGACGTGCGGCGCCACCTGGTGGTGCACACAGGCTGCAAGGACTTCCTGTGCCAGTTCTGCGCGCAGAGGTTCGGGCGCAAGGACCACCTGACCCGGCACACGAAGAAGACGCACTCGCAGGAGCTGATGAAGGAGAGTCTGCAGGGCGGGGACCTCCTGAGCCCCTTCCACCCTGGCTCGCCCTCGTTCCCGCTGAAGGCCGCGCCCCTGTCTCCCTACCCCCTAGGGCCACCTGCCCAGAACGGACTTGCGGCCAGCCTGCCGGCCGAGGTCCACGGCCTGCCCCTGAGCCCCCCGGAGCCAAGCGCCCCGCCCGTGCCACCCCCGCCGCCGCCGCCGCCGCCGCTGCCGGAGCCCCTGGCCGCCCTGCACCCCGGGGTGGCCCCCGGCTCTCCTCCCCCGACCCTGCCCAATCCCAAGTACAGTGCCAGTTCTACCTCATACCCCGCCCTGGCGAGCCTGCCCCTCAAAGCGGACGCGAAAGGGTTCTGCAGTGTCAGTTTGTTCGAGGACTTGCCGCTGCAGGAGCCTCAGTCACCTCACAAGCTGCACCCCGGCTTCGAGCTGGCCAAGGCCGGGCCCGGGAAGGTCGGCCTGCCCAAGGAGCTGCCCGCGGAGGCCGTGAACTTGAGCATCCCCGCCTCGCTGGACCTCTCCTCCCTGCTGGGCTTCTGGCAGCTGCCACCGCCCGCCGCCCAGAACGCCTTCGGGACCGGCCCTCTCGGCCTGGGGCCCGCGGAGCCGCTGCCCCATCGGCTCAGCTGCCTGGGGCAGCAGCCTCAGCAAGAGCCGCCCTTGGCCGTGGGCGCCGTGAGCCTGGGCCAGCTGCCCCTACCCCCGATCCCGCACGTGTTCGCGGCCGGCACCAGCACCGCCATCCTGCCTCATTTCCACCACGCCTTCAGATGATGGACTGGTGGTTAGAACGATTTTGGTTTTGTTTTTTGTGGGGGTTTTTTTTTTGGGGGGGGTGCTTACTCTGGAAGATGTTTTCAGAAGCATTTTAATTAAACATCATGTGTAATAGGAAGGAAGATTTGGGAAACAGGACTAGGACTGTGGCTGATTTGGTGATGTCTGACTTGAGAAAATTCTCTAACTGCATGTATCGTGCCAATCCGTCCTGAGGGTTCAAGCTTTGTACCAAATTTAACAAGCGTATGTTCTTTAATTGAACTGCAAATATTGTCATAACCAACATCCAAAACCATGGCTGCTATGTGTGTTTGTCACATGGAATTTAACTGTAAGCCATGATCATAATGATGTTAACTGAGTAACTGTATGTGGCACCGCCTAGTAAGGGAACCGTGGAAGCATTTGAATTTCTCCACGTTGGGAGACGTTTTAAAAAGAAGAGTATAACCTTTATATGGGATATTATAACTAGGCTGTGTGTTTCTTTTCAGGGACTTTTCTACCTTCAGGGCTGGATGTAGCTTAGTTATTAATACCATAGCCAACCTGTAGTTTTACAGAAACAACTCATTGTGGGACAATAGATTTCGCCATTAAAAAAAAAGCATTTTAAATGTAGTTTGAATATTTTCCACATGATGCTGCAATGTGAGTTATCACTTCATTTATCTTAAAGACAAAACCGATGTCAGTTACATCTGACAGAAAAAAAATCACTGTGTAACCAGGTAAAGTGGTAAAATAATCCAGGCGTCAGTCAAAGGCATTTTGCTGACTATAATACTGATTATATTTTTAACAGGAATTTAAGAGACTATTACTGGAATTAAATATATATATATATTAAACAAGAATTTTCTTTGCCTAGCTTAACTACACAAGCTGCTTAAATTCCTAAGTATTGTTTTTAATTGCTAATAGATGTATTTGTAATTCATCAATTAAGTCATTAATAGCTTTTTTCAAAGAGAATTTTGCAATGTAACTGTATCTGTAATCTATCTCTTGAAGTTGCTATCTTGTTAATGAGTTTTTTAAAATGTAAAACCTTTTTACAGTCCTTGTCTTTTATTTTTAGAGGCTTTTCCCCCATAAACATATATTTACATATAATAAACGTTACATATCTTGCAACCTGGCTAGTTCAGTTTTTCATATAGCCATTGCCTGTTGACAGTTAGCTACACTGAGAAATTACAAAATGTTCCAGGCTCCCTCATGCCCCCTCCTGGTCATTACTGTCCCCACAAAAACTAGAGTGACCTAGAAACTGCTTTTTGAGTGCAGCCTTTATGGTTTGAAGCTTAATATGCCTCAGTTAAATTCAGAATACTAAGAACTTAATTCTAAAAATAATGTATGACACATTCCGAGTCCTATAGTATTATACGATGTTTTTCTGATGCATATAGGTCAGAATGCTATCTACTCTTGGGCACCATGAGCCAGTTTTACACTAATGTTTACTTTTAATTCCTAGTACAAATTAGAAATGTACTTATTCATTATTGGAGTTTCTTTAGAAAGTGCTGTGGCCTTTCAGTCTGACAGGGATATTTGTTTTTGACTCTTAAGTAGGGTGAGGGTAGGTAGAGAAAAGGAAGCTCTGAGTTCATTTGAATTTCCACGAATCCTCTCAATACATCCTACCTATTGAGAAACCAAGGTCACCACACTGCCCAGGCAGTGGCTCGGGGCTTACCCGAAGCATGAGGGATTGAGCTAGCGAAGCTTAATTGGTGGGATGCAACTGTCAAACAGACCAGAGTCTTCAACTACCATTTAAGGAGAAAATGAGACTGTGGGAGACAGTGCAGCAGCTCCCTGGAAGGAACCCGCTGCCCTAGGTGTCCACAGTGGTGCCCATCTCCCCTCCTCTACCGGGGTAGAAGGGACTCTCCTGGGATTAGGTCCTCGTGTCCCAGGACAAGGGGTGGGAGGGCACACATACTCCTGCAGGCCTAAGACAGTCTTCAGTTTCAGAACCCATATCTGACTTTCTGCACATCAGACAATGGCTTCTGGTCCCCAAAATACAGATCACAAGTTTCAGATGAATTTGGCCTATGGATTTCAGCCTATGAGTCTCTTACTGAAATTTAGACAGGCAACATAGCTTAATTTTCTCAGTTACAATTTCTGATTAAGAAAAGGGTTTTGGACTAAGACATATGAGCTCAGTATAAATGACTCTACTAAAAGAAGCTTATTCACCTTTCAGATGGTGGAGAGCGACAAATTGACTCACTGCCCCTCAACAGCTCTGTCACCAGTGGGGGCAAACCCATGGCATGTGTGCCTCAGCAGGTTGTTTGTTATCATTGAAAGCTCTGAAAGGTTCACCATCACTGGAATACATCAATGGTAAAGAAATAAACAGATGGACACTATTTAGGGCATGATAGGTAAATGACTGAGGCCCTCAGTTCTCCCCCAGCATGAGAGGTTTCTGTAAGCTTTCTCCCTCTACTTCAGGTTTCCTCCAATATATATGATGTGTGACTCCTCTTTGTGAGCCAATTCTATGTAGAGGAACACTGAAAATAGGAATAGTTACTAATAATGGCTTAAAATCTACTAGGTGCAAATATCAAAGCTGGGATTTCACAGCTTCTTATTTTAAGGTAATACTAGTAATATTAATAAAGAAAACATAAAAAGCACTTCTATGAAAAAATAAATTTTCACAGCACAATAGAGAATAACAGTGTTAATATACTGTGTATCATAATCTTAAAAGAATGGCCAAAATGTTACTCAGAGTACAAGTCACAGACAGAAAAGACTCATTCTTACAGAGAAGAAACAATAAAAGCATAAAACTTTCTCTTCAACAAAGAAAAACTAGTGTTAGTGAAGCAAATTAGCATCTATATTAAGAATAGACTTTAAAAATAGTTTAGTTTGTTAGTACACATGTATAGTATGTAATGTTTACATTCCTTGTGGGAAGCTGGTACATATATTTAGTTGCTTCCTCATTGCTGAGACAAAATACCTGATACCCATAAGTTAAGAAGGAGAGGTATATTTTAGTTTACAGTTTGTAGAGGTTTCAGTCCATAGTCTGCTGGCTCCAAGGTAGAGCAACATGAGACGGGAATGGGAGCTGTGATACAGTCCATGGCAGAGCAGGCAGAAGGCAGCAAAGCAGCAAGCCTCCCTTTCCCTTTTATTCCATTCAGGTTTCAAGTCTATTGGCTGGTGCCAGCCACACTCAGGGTGGGCCTTCTCATCATCCACACCTAGAACTATGCTAAGCCAATCAGTGGGCTAATTTAGTTATCATACACCCTTAATCTATTTTACACACCCTCCATCCAGTCACCTCTGAAAAGCCCACCTATGAGGCTTTGGGATAACATCTAGATATAAGCAATAACAAGTAATAAGTATATAACATATCTTAATTCCCTTTCCCTCCCTTACTCCCTCCTCCACCCATCCCTTTATTTATTTATTCATTTAGTACATGTTTGCAGTACATAATATTTACTTTCCTTGTGTGGAGTTGACACACATACATAAAGGATCTTAATTCCTTTTTTCATCCTGTACCCCTTCTTTCCCTCTGTATTCCCTCTATCTCTTGATCCTCTTTCCCTTTGAGAAAGATCTATCTCCCTACTTCCTATCATCTTTCATTTTGCTCTTTATTTTTACTCTGGGTTTCTCATATAAGAGAAACGATGTGATATTTAAGCTTTTGTGTCTGATCTATTTCACTTAACATTTTGGTCTCAAGTTGTAGCCATGTGCCTATGAATCTTTCAAATTTATCTTTATGGCAGAGTAGTACTCAATTCTGTATAAATACTTTTTTTTTTATCCTTTCATCTATTGATGACGTATACGCTGTTTCCAAAATCTAGCTATTAGAAATTGTGCCACTATAAATCTGGGTATGTGTGTATCCCTGTAATCTGATGATTTTAACTCTTTTGGGAAGATACCTAGAAGGGGGACAGCTGGATCACATGGAATTTCTGTTTTTAGTTCTGATTTCCACAGTGGTTGTACTAGTTTACATTCCCCCAACAGTGTGTGAGAGTTCCTTTTTCCTCACATTCTCATCAGCCATTTGTTATCTGATGTTTTTGTTTTTTATAATAATCATCCTTTCTGGGGTAAGATGGGATCTCAATGTAGTTTTAATTTGCATTTCTCTTATGGGCAGTGATGTTGAACATTTTTTTTGTGTTTTTATTGGCTCTGTGTACTTCTGTACTACTTCTATTCATTTCAGTTGCTCATTTTTTGATTGGGCCTTTTATTTTGGGGGAGTCTAATTTTTTTTAAGTTCTTTATATATTCTAGATGTTAGTCCTTTGTGGAATAGCTGCAAGGTTTTTTCCCTTCTGTAGGCCATTTCTTCACTCTGTTGGTTGTTTCTTTTGCTGTGCATAAGCTTTTTAATTTGATATGATCCCATTTGTTAATTTTTGGTACTACTTCTTATACCACTAGGGTCCTGTTCAGTATATATCTTCAAGAATTTTACCTAGTTTCTCTTCCAGCAGATTGTTTTAATATTTATTTCTTTGGTTCATTTTGATTTCAGTTTAGTACATGGTGAGATATATGCATCGAAACTTAGTCTTCTGCATGTAAATATCCAGTTTTCCCAGCACCATTTATTAAAAAGACTGTCTTTCCTCCAGTGTATGTTTTTGTCCTCTTTGTTTCATAGATTATTTTATGTAGACTAAAGCTGGTTAAAATCCAATGTCCCTAAGTAAATAATGCTAGTACTCCAATAAATATTTCACAAAAAGTTTCAAATCAAAGCTGCATTGCCCTTAAATGCCTATGAAATGTCCAATTTTAAAAGCAACATTTCAGATGAATCTTTAAATCAGACGTTAAATCAGACACCATAAACAAAAGGTTGAGGCATTTAATAATTTTGTTTTGATAAGGAGTAAATGAGGAAAATGTAAGATTAGAGTGGTGGCTGGTAAAGACTGACACTTCCGCTCCACCCTTCGCGAGGTGGCATTCCTGGGTAGAGGTCCCCCACTGCAGGGTTGCAGAGAATCCGCCTGAAAGCAGAAAGAAAAGTCACTGCCCTAGAACTTCACTGTTTCCGCACTGAGAATGTTAGAAAACAGGCCTCGTTAGATCAATACTTGCTTTACAAACAATTCACAATCTCAGACAATTATCCTGGAGGTGGGGGCTGGATAAAGGAACGAGGCAGGAACTTCAAGGGTGAGGAATCATTTCCTTTTCCTATTAAGAATCAAAAGCTAAACATCTTTTCAAAATGTGTGTTTAACAAAACTTTATTTTTTTTTTCTTTTTGTGGTACTGGAGATTGAGCCTGGGGCTTTTGTACTGAGTTGTACCCACCAGCCTTTGTTTTTTTCCCTTCTTTTCTCTCTCTCTCTATTCAAGACAAGGTCTTGCTAAATTGATAAATTACCCAGACTGGTTTTGTATATAGAGTCCTCCTGCTTCAGCCTCCTAGAATGCTGAGATTGCAGATGTGACTCCACACCCATCATTAACATGACATTTTTAGGAGTATATATTTTGTTACTCCAATTCAAGGTATTCCTGGCATGGATCCTTTCTCCCAAAGGTTTAGTAACTGTACCTGCATATTCCATTGTCAACAGAACGTGCATTAGGGGTGGGATTTTTTTTTTTCTTACCTGGCTTCTAGGAGTTAATCTTATTTAGAAGATTTACTAAATCCTTGTCTGTTTGCTCCAGAAGCAGAGTCCATGGCTGATCCTTTGCAAACATAAACAGATTTCTCGTTATGTCAAAGCAGAACAGTCCCCTTCTGGGGGTGGTGGGGGTGTATGGTTGTGAAATCCTCACATACATTGGATTCCAACTTTACTTTTACTTCTTTTTGCTTGTTTTGCCTTGTTTGTATAGCTGTAGATGAATACCCACTCTCTGGCTTGGGACAAATAATAAGGAAAACAAGGACTGTCTCAGGTGGTTTTCCCCACTGCCCTGTAGCTCTCTGTTTACCGGTGAATTCACACTGCCCTCTCAAGTGTCCCACTGTTTACACAATATGACCTCAATATCCTTCCCCACTCCTGTCCCAGTTTTCAAAATGTACACTGAGTGTTTCACGTCTTCATGCTTATTTGCCAACTTTCATGCCAGAAAGCGTCTGATAAGCCTTATGGAGCATAACTTGCCTTCCCTCCCAGGGATTATGTATGTCACAGTGAACTCATTTTGTAAACAGTGTTCTTGGCCTTTGGGCAGCAGAACTGTTAGGTATGGAGATACAAGAGTCTGTAGATAGGAGCACACTCGTATTGTGGTCTGGTTTGGACTACATGATTGAGACGTGTTCTCAGAAAAGCTGTACTTTGTAGAAAAAAACAAATTCCTTGTGTCCTGGAGGCCTCCTTCTTAACATTCAGTGTTTTATAAAGAGGTGGCAATGAAGAAATTATAAATTAAAAAGTCAAAGAATATGGGAATACAAGGACATTTGGTGTTTGTTTCACTCAACAATAGCACAGGTTTTCCCTCTGCCAAAGAATCAGCCATGGACACTTTGAGCCTCATTACATCTGCTACACAACTCAGGTAAGGAAGGGATGCTAGTACAGGTACATGCTTAACTTTATAAAAGCAGAGCTCACAGCAAAACTCTAAAAGGCACTCTACTAACTCTCCAGAGCAACACAGGTATGCATCCTAGAACTACATTTTCACAGTAACTTTTCTTTTTGCATAAAGATACAGAGAAGGAACTTGGTGGTTGCATGTTCCCAGTATATTAGTTGCTCTCACATAAAAACCTCAAGAAAACAGTCACCAGTAACTTGCTGTCTTCATTACTTTCTCACTGTGGGACAAAAGTCCATAGTTTGTTCCAAGGCAGGGCAGCATGGCACAGGAGAAACAGTCCTAGGAACACAGGCAGGAGACAACAGGCCTTCCTCCTTCTTTCCCTTTTTATTCCATCCAGACAACAAGTCTATTGGTTGGTGCCACTCACACCCAGAACTATGCTAAGCCAATCAGTTTTGACTGATCCAGTATCACACACCCATGATCCAGTTATGGCCCAAAAGATCCACCTATAAGTACTTGAGGCTTTGTGGGGATATCTGAATAGAAGCCATAACACTTGCTAAGTCAAAACCTTAGTGCTAGAGCCTTGTGGGAATGCAAGATCACACATTATCCTGAAACCATTTCCTAATGTGTATCTATAGCCTTGATGTTTATATGTTTGGACCCAGATTTCCTAAAGCAGCAAAAGCTTTGGGGAAATGCTCTGCTGCTTTCTGTTAAATTGCTTGTCTAAACTGCTTAACCTCTTTATCGCTTCCTCATCTGCAAAATAGGATATAAATATACATTGACCTCCTCATGCTCTTGTGAGGATTAAATGAGTTCATCCATGAAGCACTTGGAAGTATGCACAATGTAAGTAGGGACCATTGATGCATGAACAAGGGGCTTACTTAATACAGCAAAAAAGGAGAGACAATTACCTGCTCCACATTAAGAAAACAGCTAAATGAGTTACATCGTACTCATGATATGATGCTGTATCTTTAAAGAAATTCTCCTGCTAGGGAAATAGAATGTTAGGTTAAGAGAAACCCAGAATGTATAACTACACATGTACTCTGAAGAAGGGAAGAAAGACAAAGAAAAAGTATGGATAGATAATTTATTGAGGTGTGTTTTGTTTTTTTATACCAGGGATCAAACTCATGACCTCATGCTTGCCAGGCAGTGCTTGTGCCACTGAGCTATATTCCCAGCTCAACATAGATAGTTTGAAAAAAAAAAAAAAGAATGACAACAGTGGTTAGAGTGGTAGAATTACACATGATCTTTATACCTTCCCCTTCATTTCCCAAGATTGTTCAGAATAAACATGAATTCTCACATAATTTTTAAAATGCTATTTCCCGGAAAAATTCTTGGCAGGTTCAAAGCGGCTGGAAACACCCGTTCCTTGGCCATCACCGCTGCTCGGCTGCACAGGTGTTGCTCACGCAGGTGCCGGGGGGCGTGGCGCTGTCTGCGGTGGGGCCTGGCTCCCCACCTGACATTCGTGGCTCTGTCTTCCATCCCAGTTTAAATTTCCCCGTGCACCTCAGGTCTTTTTTATTCTTTGGCCAAACCATATGTTTTTGGAGCACTAGTGGAACTCGAACTGTAATATAAACAGGACTACGAAGATGCTTTAATTTTTTTCAACTGTGTGGGGATTTGTTTTAATTTGGTTTGGTTTGGGTTGTGGTTTCTTTTTCACTTCCTCTGTGTCTTTTTTCCCCTCCCTTTTCCTCTCTTTCTTTTCCCATTATCTTTGCTCTGTTCTTCCTTTCATCTAGCATGTATATAGGAAATATCTGTATATATGCAGAAGAAAATGAGAATTAACTAGTGCTTTAATCTCAATGCTGTAGTACCTTTCATGAGCATGTCAGGGTGATATCACCAGAATTGCTGACTATCAACATATTAACAGAGTCTGACATTCTCACAGCTTCCCTCAATATCCAGTTACTGTACACTTCCCTCCCTCTACATCCTTTCTCGTACTCCTACAAATATTGTCTCAAAGCCCCTCACTACTAGTGCTTTCCTCTAGCTATAAAAAATAATTCTAACAGAGGCAGATTTCTGGCCTGTTTTTCATCTATAGATATTTTTCTTCTCTCTCTTCTTACTGATTTAACCCTCTCCTCTTTACTCTCTTCCTTTTTCCATCCCCCTTCCCAATACATTGTAGTCAGCCTGTTAGTAGCAGTATAGTACACTCTGTATGGGACACTGATAAAAGGGAGACATTGCTAAAACAAGTTTTAATGTACATGGCTGATGGATGGTTGGATCTACTGATATAACCAGTAAGGAACCTTTCCTCACAACACAGTGGTGGGATCCAATTCTATTAAACTGAGCAGGTCAAAGAGGTAGATAAATACCAAAATGCAACCAAAGGCAAGATCACACTAACAAGAGAGGTGCACACTAGCAACAAATTCTTTCCATGCTAGTGTATTCTCAACCCTCAGCACACACACTAGAGAGAGAGAGAGAGAGAGAGAGAGAGAGAGAGAGAGAGAGAGAGACTAGAAACATGAGAAAACATGGCAACAAAATTCTTTCAAAAACTCCAAAGTACCTCAGAACTGATCCAATGGGTATTGATAGTGAGGAAATAAAAAACCAAATGACTGATTTATATAAAGTGAAAAAAGAAACAAACAACAATAAACCAGATCGATAAGGTATTCTGGAGCTCAAAGATGATATAACTAAATAGATAATGGATTTAAAAATAAATACATGAAGAAATGTTCAACATCACTGGCCATTACAGAAATGAAAATTAAATTAACACTGAGATTCCATCTTAGCCTGAAAAGAACAGCCATCGTCAAAAAATCAAATAAAAAATGCTGTTAAGTCTACAGGAGAAAAGGGACCCTTCTATGTTGTTGGTGGGAATGTAAACTAGTAGAGTACCACTATGGAAATCAGTATGCGGATTCTTCAAAAAGAAAAACTGGAAATCCCATTTGACTCAGCTCTTCCCCTTCTAGATATCTTCCCAAAGAGCTGAAGACATCATATTACAGAGATGCAGGCATACAAATGTTTATAGCTGCACAATTCATAACTAAATCTTGGAAGCAGCCTATATGCCCATCAACAGATGAAAGGATAAACAACGTGTATTTACAGACAGTGAAGTACTATGCCTTAATACACTTGAGTCACTTGTAGGAAAACAGATGTACCTTAAGACTGTAATGTTAAGTGAAATAAATAAGACACAGAAGCTTAAATACAAATGGTTTGTCTTACATGGAAAACCAAAATTATAAATAAAGAGCAAAATAAAAGATACTAGGAAGTAGGGAGATAGATCTTTCTCAAATGGGAAGGGAATCAAGAGATGGAAGGCGGGAGGGAGGGATGGAGAAGGAAAGAGGATGAAAAAAGGAATTAAAATGTGTTATATACATGTATCAACTCCATACAAGGAATGTGAATATTATGTACTGCCACCATATACTAATTAAAAAAGACCAGTGAGCTTAAAGAAGATACAAATAAAGGCTAACTTAGCTAACCCAAATGATACAAAACATGAATGACCAATTTAGCAAAGAATTAGAGTTCATGAAAAGGTACCAAACTAATCAAAGTGACTAAATAGTCTATGGAAAGTATGGGCAGCAGAAGTCATAAATGTGAGGACAGAGTGTCAGAATTACAAGACAGGGCTGATGCCAGTGTTGCAGTCAGGGGCTACAGGGAGAACAACTGCATAAAGGACACAGAACTTATAATATTCTGTCATAGTAGTCACCCAGAGTTAAACACAAGCAAGTACAGGAAATCTGTCTACAACACTAAGACCCAGGATATTCAGGCAATGGCCTGGATCCCACAGCAATGTCTTGTAAGAGTCCAGCTAGAGACCCAAAATGCATGACAATGCCTCCACAAATCCAACTGGAAATCTAAGAGCCCACAAGAAGGACTCACGCCAGTCTATTTACAGTTCTGTGCTGGGAAGGCCAAAGGTCAGCAGTGGGACTAGAAAGTCTATGCCAGCAGGGTGAAGGAGCTGTGCAGTGGGTTGAGGGTTCCAAACAGGAGCCGAGAAGTCACGCTCAAAATAAGGAGCAGGGCTGCCCTTGAAGAGTACCACAGCCATCCCCAGCAGCAACGAGGTCCCGTGCTCCTCCGACGATGAGAACAGTCGAGTACAGGTCAGGAAGCCCAGCGTGACAAGCTTCTCCAGCGCACAGCTTCCCCTCCGGAGCCAGGAAGCGATGCACAATGTGAGGAGCAGGGCTCCTGCAATGTGAACCACAGCCACTCTCATTGATGAGGTCCTGAGCTCCTCCGATGATAATGGCCGAATCCATATTGAGGAAACCAGCATGACACGCACCTCCGGAGAACCATCGGCTCGAACAGCAACTCTTGAAAGAACCCACAACGCCTCGCTCTTCTTCTCCACATCTCTATTTATGCTGGTGACTTTCTTCAGGTGGGCCATCTTTACTCAACGCCAGCTGAATTAATTCAGCTGGTGCTAAGCTGACCACCAGTTTTTAATCCATAACAGGTAGTGTCTGTATACTGAAGAGTTCATGGGAAATGAATCCAACAGCTGTTAGATAATGCAAAGAAGACTAAAGGTGGAGGGAAGGTAGAAGAGGACACAAATTGTATAAAAAATCTTTTTAAAGAAATAATACCAGAAAAATTTCTAGGTATGGGGAAAGAATTCAACATACAAGTAAGTTAGAACCTCAAACAGCCATAATCTGAAAAGAACTTCCCCGTGTGACATCATAGGCAAAATCCCAGAAGTCTAATACAAGGGCAGATTTTTAAAAGCAGTTAGAGATAAACAATAAATTACCTATCAAGTAGTTTAGAAGTAATTTCTCAACACAGACATTAAAGGCCAGGAGACCTTGGAGGCAAGTTCTTCAAGCCACAGATGAAAATAATTTCAGCCCAATTTACTATATCTTATAAAACTATCTTTCAGACTCAATGGAGAAATTATGACCTTCCTTGACAAAAAGCACCTTAGGAAATTCATGGCTATCAAGTTAATGCTACAAAATATACTCAGGGATATCTTGGAGACAATGAAGACATCAATGTCACAGGGTTTGTTGGAATAGTACAGCAAATAGGGTGAGCGGTTAAGCAAAAAGGGAAAATAAAGAAGTCAGCAACAAAAAGCAAAACAATGACAGGAATCAGTTAATACATTTCAGTACTATCCCGATACAAATGGCCACAAGTCCTCTATCAAGAGACATAGATTGGCAGAGTGGATAAAAAACAAAACCCGATGGTAGGCTGCATATAAGAAACACACTTGACCTTTAAAGAAGCTCATAGACTAAAAATCAAAGGGTGAAAAACAATTTTTCACACAACAGGAGCCCAAAAGTAAGGCAGGAATAGCTATCCGATTTTCAGCAAAGTAAATGTCAAGTCAAAACTGATCAGATGAGACAAAGATGGTCATTACATACTAGTAAGGTGAGCAGTTCAACCAGAAGAAATAACAGTTGTAAATGTATGTGCACTAGCACATCAGCTTCATAAAACAAAGATCAGATAAGCATCAACAAAATCATGATAAGAGACCTCAACACCCCGCTTTCACAAACAGATTGACTAGATGAAAATCAACAAGAAAATATCAGCACTGAACCACACCTTCAAAGAAAAGGATATACTAGATCTATAGAGTGTTTAACCCAACAACACATTCTTCTCAGCAGCACATGGAACATTCTTCAGAATAGATCACCTACTAGGTCACAAACCTTGCTTAAAGATAAAAGAATTTTTAACATTCCACAGATGGTATCAAATCATAGTGCAATGAAGCTAGAAATCAATGGCGAGAGAAACTACAGAAATTATGTAAATATATGACAATTAAACATTACACTCTTGGGTAATTAGTAGGTCACAGAAGAAAACAAAGAAACAAAATACTTCCTAGCATACCAGAACCTATGGAACATAAATCTACCCTAAGGGGGAAGTTTAGGGCTGAGGGGTGGCTCAGTGTCAGAGTTCTTGCCTTGCATGCTCAAGGTCCTGGGTTTGATCTCCAGCACCACAAAAAAAAAAAAAAAAAAAAAAAGAGGGAAGTTTATAGCTGTGAAAGTACACATCAGAAAAAATAGAGTAATCCCAAGTAAATAACCTAATTATGCCCTCAAGGGATTAGAAAAACAGGAACAATCCAGATAGAAAATTATTTAAAAGAAGAAAATTATAAAGATCAGAGCAGAAATTAATTAAATTGCGACTAAAAAGTATAAAAGGAATCAATTAATCAAAAAGCTGATTCTGCCAGGGATATAGCTCAGCAGCACAGCACTTGCCTGACAAGCGCGAGGACCTGAGTTTCATTCCTGGTACCAAAAAAAAAAAAAAAAAAAAAAAAAAAAAAAACAAAAAAAAAAAAAAAAAAAAAAAAAAAAAAAAAAAAAAAAAAAAAAAAAAAAAAAAAAAAAAAAAAAAAAAAAAAAAAAAAAAAAAAAAAAAAGCTGGTCTTTGAAAGGAGAAGCAAAATAGAAAAACTCTTAGACAAACTTACCAAAAGAAGAAAGGAAAAACATCCTTATCAATGCAATTGGATATGAAGAAAAAACAGACCAAAATAGACAACCCTAAAATCCAGAAGATTATAAATACTTTGAAAATATATATTCCAATAAGTTGTAGAATATAGAAGAAATGGACAGATTTCTATACACATACAGATTACCAAAACTGAGCTAACAAGATGTGAAAATACTAACCACCCCCACGAAAACGAAGCAGTAATTTAAAAACCTACCAAAGAAAGCCCAGCAACCAAGAGTCAGTGCTGAATTCTGTGAGAACTTCAGGCAAGATCTAATAGCAGTACTCTTCCAACTTTTCAATGCAATTAAAAGGGAAGGAACACTGTAAAACTCATTCCTGGAAGCTAGCATTGCCCTAATACCAAAGTCTGACAAGGATTTACCGAGAGAGAGAGAAAGAGAGAGGGAGAGAGAGAACACAAAGTATGCCAATCTCTTTAATAAACATAGATGCAAAAATCCTCAAAATGACATTGGCAAACAGAATGCAACAAATCATTGACAAGATCATACGTCATGATCAAGTAGGCTTCATCCCAGGGATACAAGGATGGCTCAATGTACATAATCAATAAATGTAATACATCACATAAACAGAAACAAGGACAAAAACTATATAACCATCTCAGTAGATGCAGACAAAGCTATAGACAAAGTACAATACCCATTCATTATAAAAACCCTGACAAAACAATGGAGTCCTACCCTGACATAAAAATAAAGAAGTCATTTTCAGAAAAATTATCATAATGTTAAGTGAAATAAAATCAGAAACATAAGCTTAAATATTGCATGGTTTCTCTTATATGAGAAACTCAAAGTATTGATAAAGAATGAAATAAAAGATAGATAACAGGAAGCAGGGAGACAGATTTTTCTCAAAAGGGAAAGGCATTAAGAATGTACCAACTCTCCACAGAAATATAAACATTATGTACTACAAATGTGTACTAATAAATAAATAAATAAATATTTTAAAAAATCATGACAAAAATAGGTACAGAAGAACTTTATCTCAATATGATAAAAACCACCTGTGACAAGCCAATGGCAAATGCCATAGTAAATGGGAAGAAAATGAAAGATTTTCCCCTGAATTGTGGCTAAGGCAAGAGCGTCAATTCTCTTTACTCCTGTTCAATGTACAGTGGTATATTGTATTTTGGTTGCAGATCAAACTGGATGAGAACAAATGGGATTATATTAAGTTGAGAAGCTGCAAAACAAAGGAAAACACCTACATAGTGGAGAGATAGTTGACAAAATGAAAAAAAAATTCTGCCAGCTACTCTTTGGACAGAAGAATAATATCCAGAATATATAAACTCAAAAAAGCTATACATCCCAAAATAAAAGACCCAATAAAATGGGAAGTTGAAATGAATGAAAGCTTCTTAAAAGAAAATAGAAATGGCCAATAAATATATTTAAAAATGTTCAACATCTTTGGCCTTTAGAGAAATGCAAATTAAAATAATACTGAGATTTCACCTTGCTCTGTAAAGAACAGCTATCATCAAGAACTCAAAAAAGAACAATTGTTAATGAGGCTGAAGAAAAAAAGGAACACTTCTACATTGCTAGAATGTAAACTATTGCAACCACTATGAAAGTAACTGTGGAAATGTCTCAAAAAAAAAATTAGAAATTCTATTCAACCCAGTTATTCCCCTGGTAGGTATCTTCCAAAGAGAGTTAAAGACATCATATTACAGTGATACATGAATACCCATGTTTATACCAGCACAATTCATAATAGCTAAATCTTAGAAGCAGCCTATATATCCATCAACAGATGAATAGAAAAAGAAATGAGTACTACTCTGCCATAAAGAAGGATAGATTTGAGTTATTTGTAGTCATTTGAAAATAGGTGTATCATAAGACCATCATGCTTAGCAAAATAAGACACAAGCTTAAATATTGCATGCTTGTCTTATATGAGAAATCCAAAGTATAAACAATTTAAAAAGCCGGGCGTGGTGGCGCATACCTTTAATCCCAGCACTCGGAAGGCTGAGGTAGGTGGAGCATTGTGAGTTCGAGGCCGGCTTGGGCTACAACGCGAGCACAAGGCTGGCCTGAGCTACACAGTGCAACCCTGCCTCAAAAAACTAGGGCTGGGAGTTTGGCTCAGTGATCTAAGCGCCTGTCTGACAGGCGCGAGGTTGTGAATTCGATCCCTGGTGCCACAAAAAAAAAAAAAAAAAAAACTTAAAGAGGAAAATAAAAGGTAGATAATGGATAATGATATGGGGGACAGACATTCTGCAAATGGGGAATCTAGCAGGGGAAGGAGGGTTTATGGATTGTACCTTCTGGAGCAGTGGGCCGAGGCACACTGGGGCTTACCTGAGCCACAGCCGGGACAATGGAGGGGTACTATGCCAGAACTCGGGGAGCAGAGTCCTGAGATGCAGGGCAGTGAGTGCCGAGGTCCTATGGCAGTGATGGTGAACTTTTCAGAGCTTCCAATGGTAGCAACAGCCAGCCGTGGCACGTGTGCCATAGGCTTGACACCACTGTCCTATGGGCCACCACTCTGGAAAAGATGCCCTTAGCACCCGTCCCCCATTGGCCTGATGAGCAGAACCTGGCTTTCTTCTACACGGATGAGTCTCCCTAGCCAACAGCTGTTTGGCCTCAGCCTTAGTACTCTCTCCCAAGCATCTTTCTACTCTTTACATGGCCATACTGAGCATTTCCTAAATCTTTCCATTCTGCTTTCCTTTTAATTATAAATTCCACTCTTAAATCATTCCTCTTTTCTTGTTGTACTGTAAGTGATCAAAAGAAGCCAGGAAGTACCTTGAATACTTGGCAGCTTAGGTATTTCTTTTGCCGGATAGCTGAGTTCCTTGCTCTTAGGTTCTGCCTTCTGCAAAGTCCTAGGAGCCAGGCAGAATTCCGACAAGTCCCTTGTCACTGTGTGAGAAGGGTGGTCTTTACTCCTGCTTCCAAGGCCTTCTTTCTCGTGCCTGTGCGAGAACTCATCAGAACAGCCTCTCTTGCCCCTATTTCTGAATTCTATCAACACTCTGACCATGACCGCTTGAGTACAGGCACACATCAGCTGACAGCAGACACACACTTGGAGAAGTACATCATCAGTCCATGTTACCGTGTGACCAACCTACATGGCAAAGTCAGTCACTCTGGGGACCTCTCGGTGCGGTGTAGACACCTGACTGGCTGGGCGTGTGCAGAGACCTGGTAAACATGAGATGTGTGAGGCCGCGGCCAGCACAACATCACAGGCTAAATCACAGAAGCACTTTTTTAAAAAATAGAAGCTATGAAATCTAATAGATAGCACAGTAGAAACATAAACCAGTAACCGAGTCATGTATTATCATTTTCTAGTACCAGGTACTATACATAATGTGACTGGCAGTGCGGTAGTTCTGTCAGCACCAGCAATGCCACAAACACATGAGTGACATGTTGTGCTGCAGCCTATGGCAGCCCGTCACCCAGGGAGGTGAATTTTTAGCTCCATTGTAACGTAGGGCACTGCCATCATCTGTCCAGTCCATCACTGAAAAAAACTTCACTAAGTGGTGTATGACTCTAATCCCAAATATGATGCAGGCTTTCCTGACAGCTCCTGTCTTCTGAGTCCTCAGCAGAACTGCCCTTACGACTCCACTAATGAAATATTTTTCTGGTCTTGTCCTTCAAGTTCTGCCAGGCCCCACTCATTACCAAGTGCCAAAGTCACATTTTCAGAAATGTGCCCTTTACTTGTTTGTTACAGCGATAGCCACATGTATTGGTCACAGTTTCTGTATTAGTCTGTTCTGTGCTACTATAATAGAATACCTGAGACTGGATGCATTAAACTAAGATTTCTCTCTTATAGTTCCGGAGGCTGGGAAGGCAGAGGGCATTTCTGCCACATCATCCATGGCAGGAGGGCAAGAGCGCATGGTTGTTAGGGAGTGGGAGGAAGGGGGCTAAACTCACTCTCTAACATGGCCGTACCCAGGGTGACTGAGGGACACCCGTGGTGAGCAGATGGAGCCATTCTCCAGGGCAGAGCCCTGACACCTCATCACATCCTGAAGGCCACGTCTGTCAGCACTGCTGCACTGGGGATTAACCTTCCCACACATCCACTTTGAGGGTTACATTCATCCGTGCCAAACCCTCGTGTTATACAGGCCTCGTGTTAACACAGCTCAGACAAAGGAACAGACACCCGAGGTGTGATTTGGATCTATGCCGGGGCCTGTTTACATTAGTGAAGTGCACTTGGGGTTCTCTTTCTCCAAGTCTTAAACATTTCCTTGAAAATGCTTCTTCCTCCTCCCCTGAATTGCTCCAAACGATCTGCAGCTCTCTCGAAGACACACTTATTCTTGTGATTTTATTTTGACGTGTAAGCAAGTGAGGCCACAGACAAGAAAAAGAAATTTAAAAATTAAAGCACCAGCCGGGTGTGGTGGCGCACGCCTTTAATCCCAGCACTCGGGAGGCTGAGGTACAAGGAGTGTTGTGAGTTCGAGGCCGGCTTGGGCTACAATGCAAGCACAAGGCCAGCCTGAGCTACATAGTGCGACCCTGCCTCAAAAAACCAGGGCTGGGAGTTTGGCTCAATGACTTAAACGCCTGTCTGGCAGGTGTGAGGTTCTGAGTTCAATCCCTGGTGCCACCAAAAAAAAAAAAAAATAAATAAATAAATAAAAATAAAAAATAAATAAAAATTAAAGCACCTTAAGCCTGAAATCGGGGGGAAAAAAAATCTATCTCCTAAGGCTAATGTCAATTCTAGACAAATGCCAATAATTTAAGTGAGAAATTAGAGAACTGAGATCCCCACTTTGCCTCATATATTTTATTCAAGAAGTACTTACTAAGCACCTTCCATGTGGTGTGAGCAAGTCTAAAACAAGAATATAGTAGCACATTAAAAACAAGACAGAGTGGACAAACTCCTGCCCTCTTGAAAATTACATTCCTCTTGCGGGTGGTGAATTAAATATATATCAAGTATTGGGCAGCAATAAATGCAGTGGTCACAAAAGCTGCACAGGGGACTGGGAGGCCCTGATTAGTTTTGAATACAGGCTGGAGAAAACTCGCTGAGGAAATAGCACTCAGCAAAGAACCGAAGGAAGTGAGAGTGAGTACTACAGCCTGGATGGACAGGATCTTTATTTTCAGCACTGGGAAAGCCAGTGCCAAGGCCCTGTGGCAGGAGTACACATTCATATTACATTTAAGGAACAACAAGCGGCAACTGTGGCTGGGAAAGGACTGAGAAGAAAGAGCAGAAGCTGAGGTCAGATGGTATAAATCTGAGGGGTGTCATTTTAGGAAATTTGCCTTTTACTGAACAATAGCACAGTGGTGCTAACCCTCCACTAACTAGTCAAGAATAGACATAGTGCTGATGTGGATCTACTGGCCTGCGGGCGTTTCTCATATGTCAGGTGCTGTCCTTCTCGCGTGGCTTCACATCACACGCTGGGACGCAAGAACTTACAAGTTCTAACTTTAGGACCTTTGCACTGCTGCCTGGCCGCCACTTTTCAGAAATTATTTGCCCTGATTTTCAACAGAACGTTTGGCACACTGCCTTGCCCTGTTACCAATCTATTCTCGAGCTTATTACATGAGAGGCCAGTGGCTCCAGACGCGGGGTGCTGCCACAGGAGTCAGCTTCGCCCACCGTCAGAATTACTGAATCCTGGCAAATGGAGAAATACTCCACCTCGGCAAATAAGCTTTGCCATCAGACTTACAGGACTGCTGTCTCGCTCTTAAGCATTATCACCTATTCTCTGAAATAGGAAAACAGAACACAGAGGAACCGTCCCTTCTGAAAGGCACTTCTAATCACGATCCTTTAGAAAAAAGTTTTCTTAGGGCAAATTTTACCAAAAAGATAAACATACACTTTGACTTATTTTTTTTCTTAGTGAAAGCAAAAATCTACCTCACTGTTACGCTTTCACAATATCAGGGGGAAAAGGGTTCATCTATGAAAATTCTGGAGTGATGGCGGAGTTTGAGGCACCGGGAATCTGTCTCCCCACCGAGAGAACAGGCGGCCTGGTGGAGTCTGCCTGATGTGACTGTTGGAACTCTGCAGTCCGTGGAAGACTTGGACGTGAAGCGCAGTTCATTTTGTCAGCTTCAGCTCTGGGCGCAGGAGCAGCCGCACACCAGCCTGCCCCGGCCACATGGCGGGCAGCTGTGCCCAAGGCGTTCCTACATCCAACCGCAACCGGCTCCCGGGAGCCAGGTGGCAGTACACATCCTATTCTCCAAATATTGGGATCTGATCTTATGGTCTGATCGCTGATGGTTTTTTTCACATCAAAGAGGTGCAGACAAAGAGAAATTGTGATCCCCATCACCTGCTAAGGTGACTTCTGGGGGACTTAATGGGTCAAACTCCGTTCTTCTTTCATGTTTGTCTTTTTTCCTTTTGGGGAAGCAGACATTGGAAACTAGGATGAAAACAACCACATGTATAAGAAAACTGGGACGTGGCTGTGTGTGTCCATGGAAAGACACAGACTCAGAAAAACGTTCAAGGAGGCTTAAGTTTACACCTCAGGCTGATTGTTGGCACAGGGGCAGTCTTGAATGACTTAAAAAATTTTTAGCAAAAATCAAAAAAGCCCTGGGGAAGGAAACTTTGAATTGCAGTGTTATTGTTATTAGATTCAAATGTCCAGTTTTCAACAAGAAAATCAGAAAACACATGGAGAAATAAGAAAATATGGTTCATTCAAGGGGAAAAAAATCAATAGAAACTATGCCTGAAAAAGACCTGATAACAGATCTAGTAGACAAAAACATAAATAACTGTGTTAAAAATGTTTAAAGAACTAAAAGAAGATAAGGAGACAGTTAAAAAACTTATGAACTAATGAACACCATGGAATATTAATAGAGAATACCCAAAGAAAAACCAAAACTAAATTCTAACACTGAAGAATTCTAACACTGAAAGTTCTCCAGAGGAAGACATTCTCCAGAGGGATTTAAGGACTCTTTTGAGCAGGCAGAAGAAAAAAATCAGTGAATTTGAAGATAAGACAATAGAAATTATCAAGTCTGAGAAATAACAAGGAAAAAATTGAAGAACACAGAACAGAAATAAGGGAGCTGAAGGACACTGTCAAGTTGACCAATGTCTGCATTATGGGAATCCCAGAAAATGAAGAGAGAGAAAGACAGTGAAAATACTTTTAAAAATAATTGCTGAAGCCAGGCACGGTGGCACATGCTTGTCATCTCAGCATGTTAAGAGGCTGAGGCAGGAGGGTTGCTCTGAGTTGGAAGCCAGCTTGTGCTAAGATAGTGAGTTCAAGGCCAGCTACAACTACATAGTGTGTGAGACCTTGTCTCAAAAGAAAAAAAATGTGATAATAATAATTGCTGGAAACTCTCCAAACTTAATGGATATCCTAACACAAACACGGAGTAAATGCAGGGAACTCCAGGCAAGATGAACTCATAGAGTAACAGCAAGACATAATTAAACTTTCAGAAGACTGAGGATCTAGAAAGCAGCGAGAGAAAAGGAATGCATCACATGGGAGGCCTCCTCAGTGACACCATCACAGTGTTCCCCTCAGGAACTTTGAAGACCAGAAGATAGTGGGTCAATAAATTAAAAACGCTAAAAGAAAAAAAATAATACATGTTACAGATGCATAAGGCAGTCTTGCTGTGTAAAACGAAAGGACCCCAGGTAGTAACTTGGAGTTTTATGAAGAAGCAAATCTTCAATAAAGATAAATGCATAGGCAATTGTGAATGTATTATTATAACTTTGGTTTGCAACTCTACATTTTGTTTTCTATACAACTTAAAACACTAATAGATTTAAAAGAATTCTTAGTTTATGTTCTTAGGTGCACTGTATATAAAAACATACTTTAGGGCCAGGGATATAGCTAAGTGGCACAAGTGTCTGCCTGGCAAGCCCAAGGTCCTGAGTTTGATTGCCAGTACCAAAAAAAAAAGTAAAAACATACTTTGCGGACACCAACAACCAGAAGAGATGGGGACTGAGCTGTTGAAGGAGCAGAGTTTTTGTGTGGTACTGAAAGTTAGCCATCGTCAGTTCAAGTGAGAGTGTTACAACTTTTAAATATAACAACCTTGACAATCAGAAGTAAAATAACTGTAGTATATACACAAAAGAAATAAGAATAGTTTAGATGCTTTATTGCAAAAATTCAACACAAATGAAGATAGTAATGAAGAGAATAAGGAATAAAAAAAAGAATGAGGAATGTAAAAAGCAAATAGCAAAATCAGACATTCCTCTTCATCAGTAATTATTTTAAATGCAAATGGACTAAACTCTCCAGTCAAAGGTAGAGATTGGTAGAATGATCCAGCTACATGCTATCTACAAGAGACTCATTTTAAATCCAGTCACAAATAGACTGAAAGTGAAAGGATGAATAAAAGATATAACATTCAAGTACTAAAGAGGAGTGACTATACTATATTAGATGAAATAGATTTCGATTAAGTGAAAAAGATTCCAAGTGACAAAGAAGGATATTATGTATCAATAAGAGGTTCAAATCAGCAAGAAGATTCAATTACAAATCTTTTGATAGACCATCAAAAACATATGAAGCAAAACCCAAACAATTAAAAAGAAAAGTAAATGGTTCTGTAATACTTGGAGACCTCAATTTTCCATTCTCAATAATGAATGAAGCAGCCAAACAGAAATAAGTAAAGAAATAGAGGACTTAAACAACATCATAAGTTGACTACATCTTACAGACGCACCCTGGTACAGAGTACTCTATCCAACAATAGCAGCATGCACATTTTTCTCATGTCTACACAGACAGTTTCTAGAGTGGCCACATGTTAAACCACAAATTAAAACTCAATAAATTTTTAAAAAGATATATTTCATGCACAGTGTCTTCTCCAACCACAACAGAATGAAGCTAGAAATCAGTAACAGAAGAAAAACTGAAAAAATCATAAATTTGTAGAAACTAAATGCACTCTTCACCAATTAATCAGAAAAGAAGTCACAAGAAAAAACTGTAATGCTTAGAGATGAATGAAATTGAAAGCACAACATATCAAAATTTATGGGACACAACAAAATCAGTTAAGGCAGAATTCATAGCTATAAACACTGATATGGTTTAAATCTAAAATGTTCCTCAGAGTCTCCTGTGTTTGGAAGCTGACTAAATAATAGGGAAGCTGTTCTCATCAGTGAATTAATAGCTGACTTACTGTGGGGAGACCAGTCCTGCTTACAGGTGGTCACTGGAAGAGTGTATTCTTGTCCCTGGATTTTCCTTCTCTTTCTCTGCTTCCACTACCAGGGGTGAGCAGCTGTCCTCTGGCATCCCCTTCCACCATGCTGTTTCTGCCTTGGAACCAGCCAACATGGAGTGAACCCCACCTCCTCTAAATTGTGGGTTTCAGCAATAGGAAAGCTGACTAATACAAATCTTGCCTTAAGACAGTAGTAAAGATCTCAAATCAACAGCCTAACTTTGCAACTTAAGAAATGAGAAAGAGAAGAGCAAACTAAACCTCAAAGCTACCAGAAGGTAATAGATAGATAATAAATATGAGGAGTAAATGAAGTTCTAGAGTAGGAAAATAAGAAAGAAAAGCCAAAATTTATTTCTTTGGAAAGATTAAGAAATTAACGAACTATCAGCTAGGTGGATTAAGAAAAAAAGAGAAGATTCAAATTACTAAAATCAGAAGTGAAAGTGGGGATATTATTATCGATTCTACAGAAATAAGGTTCTGTGGCAACAAGTTGGATAATTTCAATGAAATGAACAAGTTCCTAAAAAGATATAAAGCCAACCAAGACCAAATTATGAAGAAGTAGAAATCTAAATCAACTTATAACTAGTAAGGAGATCGAATCAACAACCAAAAAGCTCATGACCTGATGACTTTACTAGTAAATTCTACCAAACATTCAAAGAACACCTAACAACAATTCTCAAACTATCCCCAAAAAATTTTGAAGAAGGAACAATTTCTAGTTCATTCTATGAGGCTGGCTTTATGCTGAGAGCAAAAACAGTCAAAGACATTATGAGAAAGCTACAAAAGAAAATATCCCTTATAAACATTGATGCAAAAATCCTCAACAAAAGATTAGGAAACCAAATCCAGCAGCATATTAAAAGGATTATATGTTATAACCAAGTAGAATTTATTCTTGTGATACAAGGATGGTTTGACATATGGAAATTAATTGATGCAATATACCACTTCAGTAGAATGAAGGGGTAAAACTATACCATCTCAATGCAGAAAAAGCATTGACAAAACTCAGCATCCTCCTATGATTGAACAAACACTCAATAAGCTAAGATTAGAAGGAAATTAGTTCAACATAATAAAAATCATACATGAAAACCTCAGAGAACATCATATTACTTGTTCAAAGACTGGAATTTTTCTATGAGGAGGAAGAAGATAAGGATTCCTACTTTCATTACTTTTATTCAATACAATACTAGAATTTCTATCCAGAGCAATTAGGCAAAGGAAAGGGAAAACAATCCAAATCAGAAAGGAAGTGATAAAATTGTCTCTGTTTGCAGATGCTATCTTCTGAAAAACTATATGTTGAAAACCCTAAAGGCATCAAGCCCCCAAATATTTTAACTGATAAGTGAATTCAGCAAGGTAGCTGTATACACATCCATTTCATTTCCATATACTAACAAAGAGTCAAAAAATAATAAACTACTTTGGAATTAATAGCTAAATAGGTGGAAAACAAGCACGATAAAAACTACAAAGCAGGCTGGGATGTAGTGCAGCCTACCACGCTGAACCCCCTGGGTTCAATTCCTAGCATCCAAAACAAACAAATAAGCAAGACTACAAAACATTATTGCAAGAAATTACAGACATAAATTAATTGAAACATATTCCATTAGGGCTAGGAGTTTGGCTCAGTGACTTAAGTGCCTGTCTGGCAGGCGTGAGGCTGTGAGTTCGATCCCCGATGCCACAAAAAAAAAAAAAAAAAAAAAAAAGAAACATATTCCATTGTCCATGGACTGAGAGAGATTATTGTTGAGATGCCAGTTCTGCCCCAAGCAATCTACAGATTCAATGAAATGTCTATCAAAATCCCAATAATGTTTTTTACACAAATAGAAAAACCACCCAAAAATTCATATAGAATTTCAGTAACCCCAAATATCCAAAACAAACTTAGCAGTATCTTAGAGGACTCACATTTTCTGTGTGAAAACTTTCTGCAAAGTTATAGTAATCAAAACAGTGTGGGGCTGGCATTAAAACACATAAAATAAAGAGCCTAGAAATAAACCCTTAGTTAGATGTGGGGTGCAAGTTGAACCTCACCTTAGGAAACATAGTAGCTTAGTGAAACCCTGTCTCAAAATCAAAAATAAAAGGGTTTAGGATACAACAGTATGCAAAGGCCCTGGGTTCAATCCAAGTATCAGAGAGAGAGAGAGAGAGAGAGGGAGCGAAGATCAAAACTCTTGCACATATGGTCAAATATTTTGGCAAGGATCCAAGACCCATTAGTGGGCAAAGAACAATCTTTTAAACAAATAGTGTTGAGAAAACTGGATATCCACATGGAAAAGAAAGGACTTGGACTCTTACCTAACACCCTATAAAAATCACTCAAAATGGATCAAAGACCTGAATATAAAACCTACAACTATACAACTTTTAGGAGAAAATGCAGGGGTGAATGTGTGTAATGCTGGATTATGCAATGAGTTCTTGTCTATGACACCAAAGGCACAGGTAAATAATGAGAAAAACAACGTAGACTTCATAAACATGAATCCAAAGACAGTATCAACAGAGCAAAAAGGAAAAAAAACTTTATAAATCTTATATCTGAAAGGGGTAACATCCAGAATACACAGAGAATAAGTGAAACTCAGAAAAAAAAAAAAAAAAAACAAATAAGTCACCAGTTCTTAAATAGGTAAAGGACTAGAATAGATGTTTCTCAAAAGAAGACAAACCAGTGTCCATTAAGCACTTGAAAAGATTCTTAGCATCACAAATCATCCAAGATCTGCAAATCAAAACTACAATGAGATACCATTTCATGCCCTTCAAGACAGCTACTATCTAAGCAGAAAATCTATGTGAGTGTGGTTATGTGCGGCATATACTTATAATCCCAGCATTTAAGAGGCTGAGGCAAGGAGGATCCTGAGTTCGAGGCCAGTTTAGGCAACATATAAGACCCTTTCTCCAAACAAACTAAAACATAATAAGTGTTGGTGAAATGTGGAAAAAATAGAACTTGGTGCGTTCTTCATAGAAATGTTAAAATGGTGTATCCACTATGGAAAGCATCATTGTTCTTCAAAAAATTAAAAATAGAACTATTATGTAGTTAAGCAGTTTCATACTGGGTATATGCCCGAAGGAACTGAAAGTTAAGTCTCAAGAAAATGCAGTCTTAAAATGTACAGTCATGTTTGTAGCAGCAATATTTACAGTAACTAAAACACTGAAACAACTCAAGCATACGCTGGTGGATAAATACATAAGCAGTAGCAAATACCCAATGCTATGTTATTAATCCTGGAAGAGGAATGACATTCTGGCATGTGCTGCAGAATGGATGAACCTTGAAGACATTATGCTAAGTGAAATAATCCAGTCACAGAAGTACGAATGCTGTCTGAATCCATCTACATGGGTCTGCGGAGTATTCAAGCCATATGGAGAGAAATTAGAATAGTTGCTGACAGGCACTGAGGGAAGAAGGAATGAAAAGTGATTGTTTAACAGGTACAGCGTTTCACTTTTAAAAGATGAAAAGGAATGATGGTTATCATAAAGAAATCAAATAACAAATGCTGGTGAGGCTTCAGGAAGGAAAAGGAACCCTTCTGCATTGTTAATGGGAACATAAACTAATACAATTGCTATGGAAACAAATATGGAAATTCCTCTGAAAACTAGAAATTCCATTTGACCCAGGTATTCCCTTTCTAGGTATCTTCCTGAAAGAAAACATCACATTACAGTGATGCATGCATACCCATGGTTACAGCAGCAAAATTCATAATAGCTAAATCTTGGAGGTAACTCATATGTCCATCAACAGATGAATGGATAAAGAAAATGCAGTATTTAGACATAATGGAATACTGCTCTTCCCTAAAGATTTGTAGGACAGTGAATGCACCTTGAGACCATAATGTTAAGTGAAATACATCAGACACACGGGCTTACAGATCACATGGTTTCACTTATATGAGAAACCCAAAGTACAAATAAAGAGCAAAATAAAATATAGGTAATAGGAAGTGGAGAGGTAGATCTTTCTCAAATAGGAAAGGGATAGAGAAACTGGGGGAGGAGGAAAAAAAGTATTAAAATGTGTTATGTATATGGACCAACTCCACACAAGGAATGTAAACACTGTGTCCTGCAAACATGCACTGAAAAAAAAAAAGATGAAAAGAGTTGTGAAGGCAGATGGTGGTGATTATTGTGCACCAGGGAACTGTACACTTTAAAGTGGTTAAGATGGTAAGCATATACTTTACAATTAAAAAATGGAATAAAAACTTACATTATAAAATACTGTATTGTTGCAAAACACACACACACACACACACACACA